>JANHFL010002602.1:42285-54851 GCA_032468155.1 Oxyrhabdium leporinum | reverse complement strand
AATAATAATAATAATAATAATAATAATAATAATAATAATAATAATAATAATAATAATAATAATAATAATAATAGAGAACATTGTAATATTCTATTATTCCTCCAGCCCATGCTATTCCTGAGGTATTTTCTAGATGTTTTAACACCCTGAATAGTAACAGTTAGTGGATTGGCATAGTCCAAAGGAAAAGTGGAATGTTCTGAATTATCTTTAACATTTTATTCCCAAAATAGTTCATTTTATACATGCTTAGAAATATCCTACTGTGTATTGTAGCCCATCAACAATTGATTTACTTAACTAATTCACCATGGGAATTTATATATCCTTTATTTCCACATTTCATACATTGTTGTAAACTGCAGGAGAAGAAATAAGCAACAAATAAACACTGGATTTTAATAATTGGACATAATCATTCAGGATGTTCTTTTTCAGCTAGTTAACGAATCTCTTTTAAAACAACAGGGGCTGGAGAAATTCTATGGAAATGCAATCGCCTTTCAATAATTCATAATTGCAAGAACCATCGTTCACTATCGCGTTAGGTGTTAACTCTGATGTGTGTGCGTGTGTGTGTGTGTGTGTGTGTGTGTAAGAATATGAATATATAAATGAATGAACAAATATACAAATGTTTGGTTCTACTTATGGTCTATTAGGGGCAGACAGGTTCTCTCTGGCTTCTTACCAAAATTGGCCATTTTGAGCAATCTAATTAGATCCTTTTAATCATGCAATTTAGATATCCTGGCTGCATTTGCACAGCATGATTACAATTAATGCTTGTTATCCTTCTGGATGGCCTAGTGTGCTCTGTGAACTCAGCACCTTTGGTAAGTTTTTGATTTTGCTGTATGGCGTTGATCCCAGGAAATAGGTTATTTCAGGAATCAGCTTAATCTTACTATCTTAATGCAGCCTTAAAATAATTAGGTATTCCATGCAGATATTCCTCGACTTGTGACCACAACTGAACCCAATTTTTTATGACAAGAAAGATTGTAAAATGGGGCAAAACTCACTTAACAAATGTCTTGATTTCACTGTATGGCATGATCCCAGAAAATAGGTTACTCTAAATAGGTTTACAAATAGGTTGTAAATCAGCTTGATTTACAACCTTTCTTGCCACAGCTGTTAAGTGAAGCACTGCAGTTGTTTAGTTAGTTGTTAAGTGAATCTGGCTTCCTCATTGAATTGGCCTGCCAGAAGTTTGCAAAAGGTGACCTCACATGACCTTGTCATGCAATTGTCATAAATCTGAGTCAAGTTGCCAAGCATCTGAATTTTGATCACATGACCATGGCAATACTAAATGGTCGTAAGTGTGAAAAATGAACATAAGTCACTTTTTTCAGTGACTTATTCAGTGACACTGAAAAAAATGACATATGACTATTGCTGTAAGTTGTTGACTGCCTATATTATCAGGTCCATTTACTATTTCCCTATTACTCCTCTATTTCCTTCAGATCTCCTTTCCTCAAGACAATTAAATATTATTATTTACACTGCAGGGAATGCTGTATCACTCTGTTTGGAAATGTGACTTCAACTGTCCATCATTTTGCACTTTTCTTCAAGGTATTATAGTTGTCTGGAAGCAGTTATGAGAAGTTCCAAGATGCAGGAAGCAGCTGAGACAGGTTGCAATATGCTCGACCCGACTCTAGTTAGTCTGGATATGAGATTACCTACGTATTTCCATAAACATTCACTCTCTAATCTTGATTTCTACTTTCGTTCAATGAATGTTTATTTAGGACCCAAGAATGCATGATATAGAAGTAACAGACGTTTCACATAATATTGTCTCTGGAGGAGAAATGTGGAGCCTTTCCTCTCAGCAGAACTGAAAGACTAAAACCTTTTTCTAAAGGGAATGACAAATAAAATGTCAGCAGTAACAAACATTTCATTTCTCAGGTACAAAGGAGTAGGCGTAAGGCAGAATTGTATGTATCATTTGTGGATGGCCTCTCAGCTGAGGTCTCCAATACTGTGTAGGTGGTATTTGTAGAAGATTGCAGCCTTCCTGCATGCTAGTGACATTTGGGATGTTCTTAACTATTAAGCAAGTATTATAACTCTTCCATTGCTGCTCATGGAGCTTTATGAAATACAAGAAGTCAGATCTCTAAAGGAAGAAATACCTCATTCTATGTTTTCCTGAGGTTCACAAGGGAAATTAATGGAGTCAGCCCTAAGCAGAAAAAATATAGGCACAGTAAATTAAACCCAGTGGGTAAAGTTAAAATAGAGGTCTTCTACCAACGAGGGCAACAGGGGGGAAAAAGGGGGAAATTGGGTAGCTCCAAGTGAATCCTGCTGAGTAAACTTCTCTACTTAAAGGACAATAGAAGGACACTCTAGCAGTATTCTAAAATCACCTGAAATCCTCCGTAGGGAACAATAAATTATCACATTCATTTCTACTATCTCTAAATAAATCATCTAAATATGCATTTTTTGCAGTGCCTGCCTTTTGTAAGAGTGGAGAGAACAAAGGGATGTGGACTCCTTTTTGGTGGAGATTTTCAAGAATCTAAAAAGTGGTTCTCAACTTGTGATCTGCAGATCCCTGAGGGGGCCCAGATGTTATCACAGGGGATCCATGAAGAAATGTTATGATTTAAATATTGAGTTAAGTCTTGGGGGTCTGTGGTCACGGTCCATGGCCACAAAAGGTGTTTAATGAGGGTCCATGAGGAAGAAAAGATTGAGAACTGCTGATCTAAAAGAAGAATTCTTAAGAAAAAGAATTCTAAAAGAAGTAACAGATGGAAGGAAGCTTATCAAAGAGAGATCCAATCCAGAATTAAGGAGAAGTTTCTTGTCAGTGAGAACAATTAATCAGTGGAAAGCTTGCCTCCAGACATTGTAGGTGCTCCATCACTACAGGTTTTAAGGAGAAATTGGAAAATCATTTGTCTGGAAAGGTATTGGGTCTCCTGGTTGAGCAATGGGTTGGACCAGAAGATCTCCAAGATCCCTTCCAACTTGATATTCTGTACAACAGATTTCTTTCCCAAATAAAGGAAAGAGAAGCACCATCATTTTGAAACCCGCATAAGAAATCCCTAGGTTCACACTTCCCAAATGCTTTGATAACCATAATCATACCATTCTACATCATTTACTCTGTAATAGTGATTTTCTACTGAGTTAAAAGTAAAGCCAATGAAAATAACTTCCCTCTTTGTTATTCATTGCTGCATAAAAAAATGAAATTGCTGTAGAAAATTCCAAAAGCAGCAAAAAAGTGGAAACCCAGCATGATAGAATATTGTTTGAATATTATATATAGAGAAGTGTTTGGTTACATCAAGTCACATTAACAAATTGCATTAATCACCCACACTTTGTTGTTTGATATAAGCCTAGTTCAGGGTTCCATCATCTAGTATGTGTAACCATGTAATAGGGCTGTATTACTATCATCCGTCTCATCTTTCCTATTACCTACTCCTATTAGTATCTTATGACTATCACTTTGTTGGTGGCATTTTATGATTTATGATTTATCACTTTCTGCTTGCATGTACACTGAGAGCTTATGTACCAAAGACAAATTGCTTGTGTGTCCAATCACACTTGGCTAATAAAGAATTCTATTTTCTTCTGTTCTGTTCTGTTCTGTTTCCTGCCTAAGCAGGGGGTTGAAGTAGAAGGCCTCCAAGGTCCCTTCCAACTCTATTATTCTATTCTATTCTATTCTATTCTATTCTATTCTATTCTAGTCTAGTCTAGTCTAGTCTAGTCTAGTCTAGTCTAGTCTAGTCCAGTCCAGTCCAGTCCAGTCCAGTCCATTATCTCCTTTTATTTTACCTGGATGGTCAAAGAAAACTATCCAGGTTTATTTTAACTGGGAATGTGCTTTTTTTATCATATATTGCTACACTAGTAAAACATTGGCAGGTCTGCATTTTCACACATGCCAGAAATATATTAGCAAGATATTTTCAGTAAAACATTATAAAATAGTCACATTTGTAGTCAGGATTGAATATCTGAATATTGAAGCCCGTGCATAAATAATTGTCAGTATTTGATTATAGATAAGGACATCCGAGAGTAAAAAAGAGTGTGAGTAACAATCAACATTGCTAGGGGAAAATATGTCCTGTTTTCTAAACAAGCTTATAACTAAGTATGATCAAAATATCTGGACTATAAAATTTTTTGAGTTTAAAAAAAACCAGCCTTGGATAGAACAAAGATATAGGAGAACCAGAATTAGCCGAACATGTTCTTCACCGTTTTTTTCTGTGGTGGCCACTATTTCTCTTCTAGCATATAATGCCGTAGAACAAAGGAAGGATACAAATGAGTAGATAGCTGATAATGCAGTTGCCATTGCTACCATCTTTAATAGCAACATCTTTTTTTATTTTTATTTATTTATTTATTATATTTATATCCCATCTCACTGTCACACCACTCTCCTTCCTTTCACTGCCTCCAAAACAGAAACAAACATCATAATATGTGCTAGAAAATTTCTCTTATCATAATTATGAGACACTGCTGGAGAATGTTATCTCCTTCTGGGGAAATTCAACAAACCTCATCCATCTCTATCCATAAAGAAGATAAAGAAATTATTTGCTTCATCTTCTACAAATGAACAGCACTCTCAAGTGGAACATCGACCAACCAACTTCCTACTAAGGTAATGACAGGTTTTTTTGTAGGCCATCAAACTCACGTTTCACACTGGTTGCTTGAAAAAATGGTCCTCCTGCACTTTGCTAAATTGAAAATATTCTACACTGATATTTAACCAATACACATTTACCAGCCTGAATCAATCTAATGTAGGATGAAGTCCTGTTTATTGAAGGTTATGGGCCACAATCTATTATGCTGTTCCACTCAGAGCTGGAAATAAATGTTTATTGACTTCTCAATTTAAGGCCCAGAGACAATATTGGTATGAAGTCAACCATCTAGCTTCCCTACATAAGAGGGGACTAGAATCTGAATTTTCCCATTTCTAGTCAAGCTGCTTATATCTATTTATATGAGACTCTCTCTCTCTCGTGTGCGCACGCACGCGCATGTGTGTATATCCTTACATTTTTGGGAATGAAACCATGATGTATCAAAGAGCTGTTTGCATTAAAATTTTGGTAACTGATGGTCAAAAAACAGTTCACTTCAAAAGCTCTCTGCTTTCAATAGCCACTGATCCTTGGATAAACAATGATGCATTAGATGACTCGGTGCTCAGTGCTCAGACCAATTTATCAATAATAGATCGAGGCTATTTGAAAACTAAAGTACAATTGGGTACACTTTTGAAATCTGTGAGCAGAATCTAAAGTAGTTTCAGAACTGTAGTTTATGATGTCTGGGTAATTATTAACTTCATATGGATATTTTGAAGATTTGGGAAGTATGATTGAGGGACACTGGGGGATGGAATATTTATTATTTTTTCTTCCTGTTTTTATCTAAACTGAGTGCATCAGAGTTGGGCAGCTCTAACAAATGTAAATACATTGATAAATCCTCAATTGATTTTAGCTATTAGCTTCTTAGATCTAAGAAGTTAAGTTGGGAAAGTACCAAGACAAATATTTACAGAATTTACAGAATAACAGAGGTAGAAAGGACTTTGGAAGTCATCTAGTTCAACTCTCTGCTCAAGTAGGAGATCCTATACTATTCTAGATAAATGGCTAGTCCAATGTCTTCTTGGAAACCTCCAGTGTTGGAACACTCACAACTTCTGAAGGCAAGCCGTTCCATTGATTAATTAATAATTATCATAGATAGAAAGAATTCTTTAGCTATCTGTCCATACTTTTGGTATCATGTAAAAATAACCACTATTATAAAAACTATCACTGTATTTACCTTTGTAATAGGGGTATTATCCTTGCTATTATCCTTCTCACCTTTTTCATCTTCTCATCTTTCCTACTACCTCCTCCTATTGGTATGTTATGATTTATCACTTGTTGTTTGTATCTTATGATTAATGATTGTAACTATGATTTCTGATCTATGACCTATCACATTGTTATAAGTATGTACACTGAGAGCTTATGCACTACAGACAAATTCCTCGTGTCCAATCACACTTGGCCAATAAAGAATTCTATTCTATCCTGATTCCTGATGAACATTGCAATATTGAAAATCCAACAGCATCTCAAAATATAGCTGATGGGGATATAGGTGGATTGCAAAAAGAAATGGTGTCAATGTTCCAAAGCATTTATGCTACTATGATACAGAATCACAGGGAGATAAAGGATCTAATAAATAACATAGATGGGAAGTTAGAAAATGTTCAGCAAGGGATAATGAACAATGATCAAAAAGCCCAGGAAATAGAGGAGATAATAGAAAGGTCAGGAGAAAAGATAGAACAGATAAATCAACAAATAAAACAAGAAGATGAGAACGAGAAAGACTTATGAAATAATTCAGAGAAAATACATACTAAAAGACCAAAAAATGGTATTGGATAAACAGAAAGATATTCTTGAAAAGAAGATAGGGACTTGGGAAAACCCTCTGGAGGCTTGGCAGCAAAAGATAGTAGAGATGGAAGGAATATTTGGATTAAACAGGAAAGATGTAGATAGAAATAAAGAACAAATAAGAATTGAAATACTTAACTTAAACGGACAAGAGATGATGGATAGAGGAAATGTTTTGCAACACAAGATTGGCTCTATTAGAAGCTAGAACAGAGGCAGAAACAAGAAATAGGGGGAATATTATTATGCATATTTCTATATAATATACTAAAAGCAATAGCTTGATGTAAAGATTAGTTGTTGAAAGATGGTGTCACTATGTATGTTTTAATGATATTTTATTGTCATTAGAATGGTGTACTGAAATACTGAACAACTAAATAATGAAGGCCTATATTCTAACACAAAGATGTATAATAACATTACAATTACATAAGTATGATTAAAATTAGTAATGATACCCAGATGCCTCACTGTTCATGTATTGATATTGATGTATATTCAAAAATAAAGAAAAAACCTTTAAAAAAAATACAGCTAAAGGAAACATGGAGCCGTGGATCCTCACAAAATTCTCCTTTAGTTTGTGTTCTTTCTTCTCTCGGGCATCATTCCCTTGCTATTTTTCAGCATCACCATAGATCATTTTGCCATGCTCATTGTTTTCTTCTGCAATAACTCCCAACCTGCATTGTGTTTAGCCATTAAATAACTGCAGGAAAGGAATCACTTCGTTTACTATTATTAGAAAGGGAACAGCTGTTTGCTTATTTACTCTAATCTGCACCAAGCTGTTTACTGTATCCTTAAACTGTTTTTATCATGACAGATCTATGATCTGCCTTGACCACTAATCTCTATTCTGTTTGTTAGTGATTGTTCAGAGGCTTGGATCTGGATATTGACTTATGTACGGCTAAAGACTGAACCTGGGATCACATCCACGCCTGGCATGTGCTTTATTTACCAAGCTAAGCTTTCTGCTAAATTATATAGTAATATGATTTGTATCGTATTTAGTAGGAATGGACAATCTGTCAATTTTACTTCCTTTGGTTATTCTTTTTTTCCCCAAGCTCAAATGTATTTCTGAAAGATCCAGCATTTTGATAAGTGAGAAGAACTTTTACGATAGATAGCTTGATTACAAAGTTTGAGAATTTCTTTAAAAATTTCTTTTTGGATTAAGAGAGAGAATTTGCATAGTTTCTGCAGTTTTATTGTGGTTGTGTTAAGAAACCTGAAGTTCTTCAGCTGTTATGCCTAAGGGGTGCCCAATCTTGGCAACTTTAAGACCTGTGGATTTCAACTCCCAGACCGTGGATGGGGATTCAAGCTTACCAAGACTTGTCTGGCTTGTCTCTTGTCCATAAAAAGTTCTAGTAAGTCAGAAGGAGGAAACAGATTTGACATGTGGTGCCTGAAATGACCAGTGATGTTGTGCTTGAAGTAACCAATGCCAGTAATCACTAGGATTGCAATGATTTTAGATCAGACTACCATATTTCCGTTTCTTCCATTCCCATCACTGTTTTCTTTAAACATTTTTTTTCTATCCCAACTGGCACAATTTGGTCTTTGCAATTTCAAAAGCCCCAGAGAGCCCTATCTATTCCAAAATAGCCCACTCTTCATCAGAATCTGGGATCTGATTGAATATCACACAAACGTCTGTTTCACACCATAGTTCAAAGAAATCTAGTTTTCTTTCAATTTTACAGAGTTCTGAGCAGTACAGCAGGATTACTACTGAATCCTTCAGACAAGTAAGATGTACTTGGATCTTATTCTAGAGAGCACAGTAAGATCATTAGTATGACTGGTCAATCTAGGCTGAGTTAAAACTTTAAAAAATGATAAGAAGGTATAAAACGGACCTAAGAATTTTTGGCCAGTTAGTTTAGATCAGTGTTCCTCAACCTCCTAGAATTTTGAGAGTTGAAGTCCACACATCTTAAAGGAATAGAATAGAATAGAATAGAATAACAAGGTTGGAAGGAACCTTGAAGGTCTTCTAGTCCAGCCCCCTGCTTAAGAAGGAAACTCTATATATCATTTCAGTGTGGTTATCCAATCTCTTCTTAAAAATTTCCAGTGTTGGAGTATTTACAATGTCTGGAGGCAAGTTGTTCCACTGATTAATTGTTCTAACTTCTAACTGTCAGGACATTTCTCCTTACCTCTAAGTTGCTTCACTCCCTGATTAGTTTCCATCCATTGCTTCATTTCTTCCTTCAGATGCTTTGGAGAATAGCTTGACTCCCTCTTCTTTGTGGTAGCCCTTTAGATATCAGAACATTGCTATCATATCACCCCTAGTCCTTCTTTTCATCAAACTAGACATACCAGTTCCAGCAACCGTTCTTTATATGTTTTAGCCTCCAGTCCCCTAATTATCTTTGTTGCTGTTCTCTGCACTCTTTCTAAAATCTCAACATCTTTTTTACATCATTGCTGACCAAAACTGGATAGAGTATTCCAATTGTGGCCTTACCAAGGCATTATAAAGTGGTATTAATATTTTACGTGATCTTGATTCTATTCCTCTGTTTATGCAGCCTAGAACTGTGTTGGCTCAAGGTTAAGAAATGCTGGGTTTGATAGTAGAATAAGCAGGTGTACACAGAATCCATGACCTCACCAGCAATGGAGATATGTAATGTTTTTTTTTTGTTTGAATATGTAGCTGATGCCAGTGATAGAGATCTGGTTTCTGAGATCATGGTTTAATTGAAGTACTGGGCTTCACCAAATACATATGGCCATACTATGGGGAGCTTGATGAGGAAGACTTTCAAAGGAATATTTTGGAGACTGGAAATGAAAATCTTGGAAAAAGAAGGACTTCTGTAAAATTCATACACTGTATAAAGTGGATGATTTGCTGAAATGGGGCCTCTTAAACCATTTAATGAAAAATCAGAAAGAACATTGGGGCATAAAGTTTATTCCCCTTATTTTGTGTGTCTCTGTGTGTATTACTGCTCACAGTCAGAAAAAATAAATAAGATAAGCTCAAGATGTTGAGATCTCAGATGATTTAATGGGCATATCAGACATCTGGTGGTATGACTCGTGACTGGAATATAACAATGAAATAATGCAATTTGTTCAAACAACAGCAGCACTACAAAGGGAGAAGGAATTGTACTGTATGTTAAAAAATATCCTTTTCGGCTTAGAAATCTAAATGAATGATTTGGCAGTGCTCTAGAGAGCATCTGGCTTTAAATACGTGGAAGAATAACTAGAAGTAATTACAAGAACTCAGTGTAGATTTGTCTAGAATATCTTACTAGATTACCGTATAACTTTATCTAATTGTTGTTATTGGGAAACTCCTTAATAGATTGAGGAAATGCTGTAGACATAATATATCTTGACTTCCTTATGATAGGTTTAGTAAGTTTTTTAAATGTGGGCTAGATGGCAAGACAATTAAATGGATGCTTAGCTGGCTCAAAAAATTATGCTTTAAGGATGGTTCCACATCAAATTGGAATGAGGTAACAAATCGGAGAGTGGTATCTTTTCTGCATTGTCTGTTCTTCAATATTTTTTTAATTACTTTTGTCTGTGTATGTAGTAAGTAGGTGGATTCTCAGGAGGGAGGGGTTGCATTCAGAGGAGTAAGGGGCAACTCAATCCAGATATCATGTGTGAAAGAAAAAGGGTGAAAACAGCCTCTCCCTAATAGTTCACAGAGTATATTGTAGATGCAGATACAGGTAGTCCTTGACATGGCAACTGAGCCCTAATTTCTGTTGCTAATCAAGATATTTGGCAAGTGAGTTTTGCTCCATTTCACTATCTTTCTTCCCATGGCGGTTAAGTGAATCACTGCAGTGGTTAAGTTAGTAAAACGGTTCTAAGAGAATCTGACTTCCCTGTTGCATTTGCTTGTCAGAAGTTTACAAAAGATGATCACATGACCACAGAACATCATAAATATATGCCAGTTGCCAAGCATCTGAATTTGGATCACGTGGCCATGGGGATGCTGCAGTAGTTGAGTGAAAATCGACTATAAGTCACTTTTTTTGATGCTGTTGCAACTTTGAATAATCACTAAATGAACGGTTGTAAGTCAAGAATCACTGGTAGTAGAATGTTTAGTCTGTCAAAATTTTGTCTATAGATGTGAAACAATAAAGAACTCAGCTTGGTTAAAATCACCACCTGTCATTCTTAGTTTAGTCCGGCTGCCTGTAAGGTAGACACGAATTTGGGTGAGTCATCTCAGAAACTCAAACTGATACTACTATATCTTTATGGTGATTTGGTATTGGTAGTCATTCTTGTGTGGCCATTAACACTTATTGAGCTGTGGTGGCGCAGTGGTTAGAATGCAGTATTGCAGGCTACTTCGGCTGACTGCTGGCTGCCAGCAGTTTGGCAGTTCGAATCTCACCGGCTCAGAGTTGACTCAGCCTTCCATCCTTCCAAGGTTGGTAAAATGAGGGCTCAGATTTTTGGGGGCAATATGCTGACTCTGTAAACCACTTAGAGAGCGCTGTAAAGCACTGTGAAGCAGTATATAAGTCTAACTGCTATCGCTATTGCTATTCAGATTTGGGGGGGCAGGACATACATACTTATAAGTGGACATTTCCAGTTCACATTCTCTTCGTTCCCATCTGGGAAGCTATACCTACTAACTGTTCTGACCCAGCCTTAGAAGAAGCAAGAAACAGACTCCTTGTCACGAAAAACCGCTCTTTATTTACTTCTTGTGAATTAATTGCATTCATCCACAGAAAAGTCCAAGCAATACTCTTTCAAAGTGTTAATGGTAGCAACAGATCTTATCAGTTCTTTGCAATAATTGCAAGGCCATGAGCTCCCAGCAGAAAGGCTGCAAATTAAATTCTGGCAAGCAGTCTCTGTGGCACGAAACACAATGAACAAAATCCTGAGAAAGATGAACTGTTGTCTCCCATGATAATTACTCCCCTTTCCTTCTATTTATTCCCCAGCCAGGGAGGGGCCATTCAGCATCCACGTGTGCTTTGCTTCCCGAGTCAACTCCTTGACCTCCATTGTTCCCATCTCCTAACAGTTCTGCGCATACGTGCATCTGGAACAGGCCCCAGCTGTTCCTCCTCCTCACTCATATCAGCCTTCAAAGGCAGCCACCTCTCCAGTGGCTGGGAAATGTCGGAGGGCCCCAGCTCTATCTATGTGTCTGACATAAAGCATCCATTAGAGCCTTCCCCAGGCTCCAGAAGCGGCCCAAGCTCCTCCCCAACCTCCTCAGTTTCTGATTCTGCCACCAGCTCCACTGGCAGCTGGTGGGCCACAACACTAACAAAATATGAAAATATGGAGGGAATACTTATCAGATCTACGAATGACAGCAAATTGGGTGGGTTAGCTAAAACTGTAGAAGACATAAAATCCCAAACAAAGATACTGGGCAGAGATAGTAGAAAAATTCTTCACTTAAAAAATGAAAATTGTGCGTACAGGCCTAGGATGCAGTATTCTTAACTTGGTAATGGTCCTTTTATAAAAGATCATATAAAAGAACTATAGTTTTATATGTGTACAAAATTAATGCTATTTATGTAATCATACTAATTACACTATTAAATATTGATATTTATAATTATTAATAAAATATATTGGTAAATATTAATAAATTGTATTAATAAAACTGTATTATACATAAATACATATATTTCTGTTAAATATTAATTGTAGCTCTATAAAATTAACTATGTAATTATAATTTTATACTTGTATAAAAGAATTATAGTTAGTGGAAAACTGAATATGAACCAGTGGAACAGTGAGGCTAGAAAAAGGCAAACTCCATTTTAGGCTGTATCAATAGAAGTATCATATCCCAATCATAAGTTTATCCTGCTTTGGTCAGACCCTATCTTGAATTTTATTCTAGATACCCTGGGTGCAGAGAAGGGCAGTGAAAATTATTGGGAGATTAAATGTTAAATGCTACCAAGGTTTGAAGGAGCCAGTTTTGTTTAGTAAACAATGCTGACTCATGTTTAACTTGTTATCTATGGTCATACTCAATCCCTCAATTGATATAGTACTTCCAAGCCA
>JANHFL010002601.1:149106-162398 GCA_032468155.1 Oxyrhabdium leporinum | reverse complement strand
AGCTGTAAACCGCCCCGAGTCTTCGGAATGGGGCGGTATATAAATGTAAAAATAAATAAAAAATAAAATAAATAATGCTGGTTGAACACAACATAGTTTTTAATTTTAAAAAAGTCTTTGTAATTGTAGCTATCCAAAGAATGCCCAAGGAGATCATTAGGTCTAGGGTGTAGAACTACCTAGTTGATCCATATCATTCAAATTGATAACCCTAAAACTCACTGCCTTATTAAGAAATCAGTTGTTTGGTAATAAACTGGGATGTTGAAGAATTTCATTTGGCCTGCACTTTAAACTGACCTGGTCCAATTTTCATTTCTTGGAGTCTAACACAAATCAAAATACATTTTGTACATATTTTAAATTGTGTATTTCACTGAGTTCAGATCTTAATTCAAATATTATGGAAAGAAATAGTGGATCTCTGTGAGTGTGTGGATGTGTACATGTGCACACATTCATATACACACATACACGTATAGTCTTTGAATCAGTCTTTACTCCAGGTCCATGCAATTTTCTTGGCAACATTTTTAGAACTGGTTTGTCATAACCATCTTTCTAAAAATGAGAGAAAAAGTTTGACTCAAAACCACCCAGTTTGCTTTCATGCCCAAGTCAGAATCAGAACTCAGGTTTTTCCACTCCTTTTCCAGTGCCTTAACTACTAGACTAAATCTCTCTCATTCTCTCTTGTATGAAACAATATCAAAATGATATTCTGTTATATAAAGTACGTTTAGATTATTGCAGCAGTGAGATGAAACTAAATATACAAAACTGATATGGATTGTAAATAGTCACTGGGAATTGGACAGTTTACAAACTGAAATAAATGCATAAATAAATAAGCCAATTTGTCCCTCTGTATTTGCAAAGTCAAAGAAAGTACTTAGGAGTTCTGTTCCACATGCTGAGAGTTTCTTTAAGCCAATTTATTAACATTTTTTTCAGGGTTTTCACTGCAATATTACATGAGATAGAAACTGTCAATTTATTCTAAAGATTCAGCTACTTTATATAAAATAGACAAGTTGAACAATCCCATTTTTGTTCTGTTTTTATTTCAGATGTTGAGAGAAAATACGTAAGTTCTACCATTCTTGTACACCAGCTAATCTTAATGGCACTAGGGCTTTAAAAAGCATGGAGATATTTTGTTTATTTTTAAATGCATTTGTTTTGGATATCTCATTTATTCAAATATCTCATTTATTCAATTGTGTTACTTTGTTTGGGCGTATGTTTCACTGTTTTGCCAACTTAAGCTCTCTGTTAAAGACTGCCACTTTCTTGTCCTAAGTGCCATGGAGGTTGCCTCAGTTTTAGCATCTTCTGGTATAAACAGCGCCAAATCTCCATTATGATTACTACTACTTTGTTCTGGAAACTGAAGTTTCCCCTTGACAGAGTGCCATAAAATATATCATCTGAGCTATCCTGGGAAAAGAAAATGATTCTCTTAAAGAAAGCTAAAATCAGTCTTTAAAACATAATTAAATACTAAGAGGAGCAATAAAAAATGTACACATTCATTTCAGAACAAATAGAAACAGGCCCTGATTTTTAATTGTTTTTTTAATCTGTTGCTTTTATATTTTGTTTTTAATTTCGTGACTTGCCTAGGAAACGTGGATTGACAAAAATATAGAGATATACATTAATTCAAAGAAATTAACTAAATCAAATGAATGTACCTGGTTATAATGCCTTAATAAGACCACATTTGGAATATTGCATCTAGTTTTGGTCACAATATAAAAAAGATATTGACTCTTTTTAGAGTGCGGAGAAGAGCAATAAAAATGATTAGGAGACTAGGGGCTAAAAATATAAAGAATGATTGCAGGAATTGGGTGTGTCTAGTTTAATAAAAGGAAGAACTGACATGATAGTAGCATATCAGCATCTAAGAGGCTGCCACAGTTGTGGGTGCTCCAACACTGGGAGGAGATTGGATAACCATTTGTCTGAAATGGTATAGGGTCTCTGACTTGATCAAGGGGTTGGACTACAACAGGGGTGTCAAATTCGATTTCACTGAGGGCCGCATCTGGGTTGTGTTTGTCCTGGGGGGGGATGGGGGCGTGGGCGGGGTAGGGATGGCCAGCTCGACATCACTTGTGTCAGGGGCACCGGTGGTGGCCCGAGCACTCTGCCAGTGAAAACAGACTCCCAAGCTCTGTTTTCAGCTGTGACAGCCTCCTGCAACCCTCTGCCAGCAAAAACGGAGCTCGGGAGGGCTTCATGTGGCCTTCCCGAGCTCCATTTTCACTGACAGAGGCACCGTGGGCCGGTCCTTCACTGTTTTCAGGGTGGTCCCACGGGCCAGATCTAAGCAGTCCGTGGGCCAGATCCAGCCCCCGGGCCTTGAGTTTGACACCCCTGGACTAGAAAATCCCCAAGGTCCCTTCCAATTATGTCATTCTATGTTCTATGTTGGTTCAGTTTTTCATTCTTTCCTACTATTGCTTTACTATTCCATTTGTTTTGAAGTGGAGATTGCAGTATTGCCCCAAATGCTGCCATGCAGTTTCTACCCTTAGGGTCCCTTGTTCACATGTATAAAGTTGTTAGTCCTTAACTTACAGTCACAATTGGGACTGGAACTTCCCTCACTAATCAAAATATTTATTAAGTAAGCCTTATTTTATGAAATTTTTGCCACGGTTGTTAAACAAATCACAATGATCATGAAGCAAATCAAATGGTTGTTAAGCAAATCTGGCTTCCTGGGGAATTTGCAAATGGTTATCACATGACCCAGACACTGCAACTGTTGTAAATACATATTGGTTGCCAAGTGCCTGAGTTTTGATCATATGATTGCAGGGAACTGCAACGGTTGTAAGTCTGAGGACTGATCATAAGTCACCTTTTTCAATGAACTTTCAAATGGTTGTTAAACAAATAGTCATAAATTGAGGACTACCTTTTATTTCTCTTTCTGAAATAAGATTTTTGGTTTCATTTTTAACACAGTATGATTGAAGCAAGCGTATTTCTCTGCTAACAATTAATTTCTGTGTACAGCTGATGTTAGATCAGCTAGAATGGACAGTTTGAAATTCCATGGCCTATTCTTCTTTCCTATCTAGCATCCGGCCTCTGCTATCTATAATGTGTTTAAACTCATCTTTCCCATGACTCTCAAATTGGGCAACTTTCTTCCTATATGAAGTAGCGTTAACAGTCAAATTTTCAGTCTTCAAGAAGTATTGCTATTTCACCTAGTCACTACTTTTATCTCTGTGAGTTATATTACATACAAGAATTCTAGCAAACTTGCGGCACCCATGGTTATACCTTTGCAAAGGTTGATTGGCATGGCAAGGGTAGAAGGCATAGAGTAGAAAAAGGAAGCCAATGTAGAATCTGCATGTCGGCATTTCTCGTTAGATATTGAAAGAGTTATTGAAAAATCTCTGTTTAAGATAAATCTGTTAGCTTCATCTGTTGTATTACTAGTAAACTGTGATGCAGTTTGATTATTGTAGACTTTGGATAAATATAGGCATTTTATTGAAAGAAGGCTCTTATGATGTCAATTTAAATTATAGATAGATATAGATGTATAAAATATACAGTAATTAATTAGTCCTATTGTGCACAAGAGACCCTCCAGCTCATTCTGTCTTGTGGGAGGATTTCTGCCTGAGAATCTGCACAGGTTCCAGACATTTATGCACTGTGACTTGTTTTAATCAATGATGTTGACAAGTATCACATTCAGAAAGCCTCTCTGTCCTGTGTAAACTGATTTCCAGGGAACTTTGCAATTGAGTCTGTCAGCATCTTTTCTAGGAAGAAGTCCAGGGCAGCAGAGCAGGCCAGGGTTAAAGACTGTAATAACGGAAGGATAGTGAGTCATATTTTTGAAGAGCATTAGCTGCAGTAGTTTGTGTTATGAAGTCATTCCATGCAATGAGTTTGAGACAGTTCTGCTTTTCTTTGTGCTGTCTCTTGCTTTGTGGACTCCAAATGAGACAATTAACAGGCATGAAGTATTGACATTCTTAAATTCTGGTCTCTGGCTTATTTTTGCTACAGAGTAGAAATGTTTAGATATATTTTTTCTGCAGAGCACTGACTTGAGTAGATGCAACAACCACAGCACCTTATCCACATGGTTTCTGATATCGATCTATACAAATTCTCTCTCTGTGTCTCTCTCTGTCTCTCTCTCATCTGTCTATTGTCATATTTTAATTTTTCTATTCACTTAAGAATGAAGTATACTGTACAGTATACAGTACAGTACCACTATATGTATTTTGAGGTAACCTGCAAGTGTTAAGGATAAGGATAATTGGTCTAAGTTTGTACCCTTATAATTGCAATTATATAATAACATTAGTTTGTAAAAAATGTTATTGGCATGAAACTTCAATTAATATTTGTAACCTTCACAATACTTACATTAATTATGAAAATATTTTAATTTAGCTATGTCAGACAAGAGAGTTCACCTAATGATATATGGAAGCAAGAAGAGAATATTATATAATGTATTAAGGATTATTGACATATCAAAATGCATACTGATAAGATTTTCTTTTTTAAAAAGTATCCATTCCTCTGATCTGTAGAAAAGAAAAGCACTCTTTGGGTTTTTGCAGAGAAAAAAATGTAACTGTTTATTGCCTGAGCTCTCTTTGCGTCGTTGATCTGATTGTTGGGCTCTGAGGGAATATCCTATACCAAGTCCTGTCAAAATATTCTGGAATATTACATGACTTGGAAGATAGGGTTGTGATGTTGCATACTAAAGAGGAACTTACATGCAATTCTAACTCAGATGCAGTCATCTGGGAGTCTTGAACATGGCAACAGTGCTATGCTTGCATTTAAATAGCTTGCATTTAAACAGCTTGCATTTAAATATTATTTAAATATTTTAAAAACCTAGGGTGAGGGTATTTTTATCAGGCCTGTTTCAATCCTCCAACTGTGTTATGAATAATGGAAGCTTGAAGTAAGTCTGATGTAAGTTATTTTGTTGCCTGTATTGGAGCAACAGGTGTCCCCCACCTCCAAGTAAATATGTATATGATGCTTCTGAGTATGAATTGGCTCTTCATAAAAGAACGTTTTATGTTGAGAACAGTAGGTAGAGAAATATGATCCATAATGGACTGTCCCATACTGCTTGTTTGCATGGTATAGCTCCTGAAGTGTCAATAATGTGGATGTCCCAGGACACAAAGAATTTAATTAGAGCCAGAAATAAACATATGATATAATAGAGCTTTTGGCTTTGTATGCTTTTTCTGGTACCCCTCTTAGGGTATTTAGGGCATACACTGTACACTACATACACTTTAGGGAAGAAGAAATTGTGTATCTTGGTTACATACATCTTGAGAGGCTGTGTGATACAACTAGTCTTTAGAATGATTACTCTTCACTTTTGTGGTAGATGACTCTGTCATATGAAAAAAAAAGTTCTATTAATTTTAGAAGATCATGGTGAGCTCCTGTTTACCTTAAGATGAATGCACACTTGGTGTAAAAAAGAATAAGAATATATATACTTGTTCCTGACATTTGCAGATATGTTTTTATAGTTATGTCACATGTATAGCTAAAAACAATTACCATACGTATTCAGATATCTTAATACAAAGCAGAAGATTAAAATAAACTTTCTTGACATAATTTAACAAGCCTCAAGGCAGATTAGGTAAAGACAGTGAAAGGAAAAGAAACTGGAAGTCATTTAAATAGAGACAGCAATACCAACATAATAGTATATTAGTATTTAGCCCAAGTAAGAAGATACAACAATTTATGGAGTTGCCACATGTTAATATCAAAAAATTAGATCCAGTCACTGATTGAATCTTAAATCTGCAGGTACTGATGTTGGGAAATGTGTAATATATCCAGATCCATTTATATTGGTAGAACAATGCTTGAACTGCTATGGATATTGCTGGAGAGACAAGAAAGAAGCTATGGCTTTCTGTTTGCCAATGCAGATTATGCTGGTATTCTTATGTGTCCAGTCAGTTTTTGGGAAGATAATAGATTTTCTCACGATAAATGGGGCCCTAAAGCCTCATCATATGTTCCTTGTCTAATCTATATTTCATGGTAATAGTCCCTTGGTCATGGACTTAAATAGTTTCTTCCTCTGTATCTGTATATGTTGAAATATGTTGGAGCGCTTGTTTAAAAAAATTGGCTAGTTCCCAACGTGAATTGCTGATTCTCTCATAAAGTGCAGAGAAAGTTCTGCTCTATAATCCAATCCAGGCAAGAGTTTGGAAATAGCCACTGATTTAGATCTTAATATCTGAGGAGACTAACTTGGAGAATTTGCAGTAATTAGCCTTGCTAAAAAAAATAGTACTTTAAATTCTTTCCTTCCCTGGTATTTAGAATTTAGTATTGATAAAAGAAAAATAAGATAAGTTTGGACACGCCCTCCATGCAAAACTTTTCATCTAAGTTGGCTCAGTCATGGTTAAACTATCTTGTGCAATACCTCTATATCACGGGTGTCAAACTCGAGGCCTAGGGGCCGGATCCAGCCCAGGGGGTGCTTAGATCTGGCCCATGGGGCCACCCTAGAAACAGCAAAGGACTGGCCCGTGGTGCTTCTGCCAGCAAAAAAGGAGCTCGGGAGGGGCGTTTTTGCTGGCAGAGTGCTTGGGCTGCCACAGGCGCCCCCAACACGAGTGACATCGATGCAGCCCTGATGCGGAATGTTCCATCTTCGCTGGCAGAGGGTTGCAGGAGGCCGTCACAGCTGAAAATGGAACATTCTGCACCAGTGCTGAAACCCTCAGGAGCCTGTTTTCTCTGGCAAAGCGCTTGGGCCGCCACAGGTGCCCCCAAGATGAGTGATGTTGAGCTGGCTACACCCACCTTGGCCACGCCCACCCTGGCTCCTCAAGATCAGACACAACCCTGATGCAGCCCTCAATGAAATCAAGTTTGACACGCATGCTATATACAGTATGCACTTGAGACTTTAAAAACTGAATGAACTAACTCTGATTAGCTTCAATCTCAGGGAAGGGCAAATCTTTTTTTTAAATTAGAACTACAAATTCCATCTGGTGAAAAAAATATTCTCTCAGTTCAATAATTTGGAATCAAAATGTATTTGACTGCCATTCAGCTCTGGTACACATGGTCCTTGACTTACAACAGTTCATTTAGTGACTGCTCAAAGTTACAACAACATTGAAAAAAGTGACTTATTACCATTATTCACACTTACAATGTTTATAGCATCCCCGTGATCATGTGATCAAAATTTGGCAGCTTGGCAACTGGTTCATACTTCGACCATTGCTTTGTCCCAAGGTCATGTGATCAACTTTTGTAACCTTTTGACAAGCAAAATTAATGGGGAATCCAAATTCACTTAACAACCATGTCACTACCTTATCAACTGCAGTGATTCACTTAACAACTATGGCAAGAAAGATCATAAAGTGGGGCACACTCACTTAACAAATGTCTCAATAACAGAAATTTTGGGCTCAATTGTGGTTGTAAATCAAGGACCACCTGTATTTAAATTGTTTTGTACAAAATCTTTTCCTGATTATTGAACGCTTTCTTGATTTTAGTACTACTGTATATTGAAATAGTAAGAAGAACCATTTAACAATTGGAAGCAAGTCATCATTATTGCAAATCTAGATTTATTTTTGCCCACCATTGTCCTTGTTCACCTTTTTCACCTTATATTTCCTTACATATATGTTCACCTTATATATATATTGAGCCTCGGTGGCGCAGTGGTTAGAGTGCAGTACTGCAGGCTACTTCTGCTGACTGCCGGCTGACTGCAATTTGGCAGTTCAAATCGCACCAGGCTCAAGGTTGACTCAGCCTTCCATTCTTCTGAGGTGGGTAAAATGAGGAGCCAAAATTGTTGGAGGCAATATGCTGACTCTGTAAACCGCTTAGAGAGAGCTGTAAAGCAGTATATAAGTCTAAGTGCTATTGCTATTGCTATTTAATCTGAACACTCCATGTAAAATCTGAAACCAAGATAATATCATAAAATAGTCTTTTTCTTCAGGGAAATGTTGTTCCCATTCATTCATTGCAAAATAAAACTGAACATGGAGAGTTAGCACTCTCTGGATTTGAAAGGAAGTGTGCTGCCATCAGAATTTGAAATAATGCCTGAAGCATGATGTCCATGTGACTTTTGAACATGACTGATGCAGTTGATAAAAGTGAGAGCTCTGGTGTACTATAGAAGTCTTTTAGTAAACCGTTAATATCTAAAGCTCTTGTCCTGAATGATAGCTTCATCTTTTGCAACCTATGTTAATTTAAAGCATTATGCTAATGCAAATTAGGATACAATATTTAGTCTGTTTTGTCTTTCTCTTTTTAGTTTAGCTGATGGAAATACTCAGAAAATTAAGTGAGAATTTGGTATTATAGCACTTGATAGACTTCAGTTATCTTTTGTTTGACTTTGAAAAACATCCTCCCAAAACATTAACCTCCTCCTTTCCACTTACCAAATGGTAAGACATAGCAATAGCAATAAGTGGAGAGGATTTTCTGCATATATCCTATACTCTTGGAATATAATGATTTTAGGGCCCTCTTTGGTCAGTTGGCTTAAATGAGTTCAAGTTCATATTAGAAATTTCACTCACTGTTACAGCCTGTCATATTGTGTATTGCCAGCTGTTTGTTCATGTCATGGCTTGATTTTGGATATTACAGGGCTCTACCTTCTCCCTTTTACTCTTTAATAGTTATCTAAAACCACTGGGGGAAGTTACCTGTGAGCACAGAGTGAACTATCATTGGTATGCTTTTGATGCTCGGTTGTTTATCTGCACCTTGGGCAAATTAAGAGAGACAGTCAAAGTTCTCTCTTAGTGTCATAAAATTATTAACATAAAAGTTCTACCTTAGTCTCTGAGGGGTATTGGGATCTGGCTGGGGAGAAACAGGCTTAATACAAACAAGAGCATGGCTGTTGATCAAAAAGCATTTTGACTATAGAGGAGGTCTATCATTTACTAAAACTAGGATTATGATCCTCATAGAGGCAGAATCACAATTGGAGGTTTACTTTATTTATTAAGGGAATTTATATTGCCCCCTAATTTGCACATGGTGTTTCTCTAGAGTCATGGATCCTTCTGAAAAAGCAAATGGAAGCCATGGCCAGGACACATTTTGTAGAATTCTGCTTGTGTGCCAGCTGCAGCTTTTTCTGAACTGGGAGGTATAGTGACAGCCACTTGTGACTTCTGTTATCCCTTGTCTAGATCATAATTGATTCTATAGCAGACTACTGGTATAGACTACTGGTATAGACTACTGTCAGACCATTATTGCAAACGTTGCATTGGCTGCTGATATGCCTGGTACAATCCAAAGTGCTGGTTTCCATCTATTGAGTCATATATGTTTGCGACCTGATCATATTTGAGATTGTTCCATGTGGAAGCTAACATTTGGCAAAAACTATAGAATGTGAATGAAAGGGAACTCAGGAGCTAGCCTTCTGTTTTTACAGCGACTGTTCCCCCGAAGTAGCATACTCCTGGAGACAAAGATAACCTCATTCCTTTTGGGAGATGATTAAGAGACGGCTGTTTCATGGAGCATTTGAGGATGGATCAGGTGTATGAATTTGGCTGTTCCTGACTTGATAAGAAGGCTCCAAGTGGAAATAACAAGATACTTTGTTATTATTTCCTAAATTACTTTTTAAAAAAAACTTAATTATTGGAAGTAGGCATTGATAACTGCTGAGAGTTTTGGGACTGAGGTGATGTAAAAGTGAGCTGGTAAAGAAACACATAAAGTAATTAAAGTAAGATGGAAAAATAGAGAAGATTTTAAAATCTATTTTGATTTGCAAACAGTATTGTCTGCCATTGAAAAGTATATTTTGCAGTGGGAGAAAAAGGGAAGCACAGGGACTCTCAGGTTTTATACACCCCATAGTTTTATGCTTTGTTTATCTTGTATGATCTTAGCAAAAATGCCACAAGGTCCAAATCCTCTCATTTACTCATATTTTTTCAGATCAAACATGGATTAATACAGACCATATGTGGGCAGCACTAACGTTCTTCCTAATGGTATTAGGAATAATGGTATTCTCTAGCTGCATGGCAAAAAGAAAGCATTTTGCTGATGGAACATGTCAAGCTCAGGCTTTTCTCCGGTTATTTGGGTTTATTTAATCTTATGCTAGTCATTGACTGACTGGAGTTTATCATAATATGCATGTAACTGATTGGTTTTCTTTCTCCTGATTGTATGACCGTACTCAAGTAAGAGTCTTAAATTAAGTCTTTTGAATATTGGCATTCAGTGACAGAATAAAGCAGGAGTAGTACAAGTCATGCATTGGCCTTTTTGTCTCCATCCTTGCCTATCTGTCTGTCTTAGTCAAAGTGAGGGGACCTTACAATCAGATTGATAAGGGAAGGGAAGGGAAGCAATTAAGCCTTTGAAAAAGAAAGTCATGCTCTTAAGAAAAATTATTCAGCCTTTTCTTTTGGACTGCTTTTGTTTCTGATTGAGATTTGTTAGGCATGATACTATTCCAGCTCTTTGTGAGAAAGCTTTTAATTTAGTTTCTGTTTATTCAGGAATAATTTTAGAATGCATCCTTCTTTTGCAAGCAAATTTAGAGCAAAGATTAGGTTGATTGGAAAATCCTAGGATGAAATCCCTTCTGTGGGGATCTTCCTGAATGTGAAACTCTATTGGAGTGAGAAAAGAGAAAGCTCCTTTTTGGCCACTGGTCTAAAGCTTCCCCTTTAAGACCAGAGGCCATTTGTGTGTTGGATACCAGCCCAGTTGGTTCCCCTCTCTATAAATGTTGGCTTTTGCTGATAGAGCTGAACAGCTAGGCCATTGTATATGTCAAGACCATTGGAGAAAATGCCTGAGTGGTGTTTTATATAGTGTTGTCAGTGTGCTCTCTTTTAGGGTTGCATTTTTTCCTCCTTGTCGTCGTCGTCGTCCTCCTCCTCCTCCTCCTTGCAAAGACTTAGTTGTCATGGGAACTGCTGCTCTTCCATCCTGTTGGCACAGAATGAGAAGCCTCCCAATTTTTGAATAGTGTTCTGCCCATCTTTTGTGTGCCGACTGGCACATTTGCAATAATTGCAGATTGTATACTAGTTTAAAAAAATATCCTTATTACTGAGATAAAATAGGACTTGGAGCTACAACAGCTACAACTATCTCAAAGAGAAGCAGGAATAATGTATGTTGACCAAAAGAGGTGAATAGGCCATGCAGAACCTTACTAGATTTGTTTTTCTGCTAGATACTGATCTACTAAGAAAAAATATAGGTAAAACTCATCAGGACTGTCTGGAATCTTAAGTAAAAGAGGAGCATTTTACAGAAGTTATAAAATAAATGGTTTTACAGGTTCTATTGTTTCCACCTTCTCTGATCCTCCAGAACAAATCCGCTTTAACAATATGGACTCTGAAAGTATCTCCAACGAAAAGGGAGATAAATGAGGAATCCTGCTCTGACTTGGGACTATTAAGTTACATGGAGAGTTGAAAGGGTGATAGCTTTTTCCCAGGTTGATAAGAGTAGCCATTAAAGGGGGTCCTTCCTCCTTTTTTTATTTTGTTTTTGAAAATCTGTATCCATTACAATTTGTCTTATTGTTGTCTTAGCATTGTAGTGCCTATGGTACAATAGTTATGAATTTAGGAGCAAACCTAAACTTATGATGTTTTCCCTGCTTATTTAATTGCCTTTTAGAATTCTGAAGAACTTTTGCAAACAGGATGCCAACTCACCAAAGCTAGGGTTTGAGGTTTTTTGCACAGGATATTTTTTAGTACTCCGAATGCTGCATGTACTTATTTGCTCTTACTGTACTACTTCCAGATGCAAAACAAGTCTAACTCTAAAGCATCAACTTGATTGGGTTGAGTTCTATATGACCCTAACTTTGAAAAGAATGAATGAATAAATGAATGAATGAATGAATGAATGAATAAATACAGGCAAGTAACATTTAATTGCAGAAAGATGCCATGCTTCTGTCGCAGATGTATAATAAGGTCTTACTATAAAGACAAGCTGTGTTGGTGAAAAAAAATAAAATCTAATTTTGCCCAAAAATCACTAAGGTTTTTCATCCATTGGTAAAATCATAAAAATTACAAAGAAAGAAAATGCTAATTTAAACAGAGGAAATGAATTGATGACATCAACAGCTTTAAGCAGTGATAATTATTGGAGATTAGGCAGTAAAAAAAAATAAGCAACAGATAGCAAGGACTCATTGTTATTTTAAGTCAACTACCGGTATATAGATAAATATTTGTTTAATTTCTGGCCTTATGTTCCTCTGAATCCTAATATGAGTGTTGAAATTTAGAAGCACATCTGAGTTTCAAATGCTTTGTTTCAAATATGAAACCTGAGAGAGTTCTACGGTGTGGACAGTTCTAACTGCCCCTAAGATGGCATGTGTTGTATAACATTGTTGTGTGAGCTGCACTAGTTGTTGGTTTGCTTCCAGGTCTAATTTGAGGTATTGATTATCACTTTAAAGCCCTTGTGGCATGGGGCCAGGTTCTATGTGGAATTATGTCACCGCCATGGGATTGGCCTACTCCATTTGATCCAACAGAAGGAGCTATGGACCCTATATAGGATAAGGAGTTTCGGCTAGTGGGGTCTAGAAGAGCCTTTTCTGATGGAGGGAAGGTTTGCCCCCACCCGCATGTATATCAAAATGCTAGTCGCAGATTATCTGGTATATCATTTAAATTATCTGTATAATTCCACTAATGGGTGATTTGTCTTAATTGCACCTTTGCCTTTTTTCCTCAAGGGATCTTGTTGCAGAAATTATTTTGCTTATTTTGCTTTTTCTCACCCCAGTTAACTGCAATAACACATTACTTGCTGGGTACAACTTAATAATAGAAAGACAAAAATCCTTCTGTATTTCTTGGCCTTTCTGTTAACAGTACCACCTCCCATCCGATATCTGTCTGATTATATTTAATCTGTCACTTGTAGGTAAATCTACATACTTCCAGACTATGGAATCTAATGCTACCATGCATCTATAAGTACTTGTATCACTGCAGTGATGTTGGTTTTAATTTTTCCCAAGTTTATGATTCTATTATACCCAGATAATATGAGAGGTCTTATATTTATTTAAACGTACAGATTTGCAACTTCATGAGGATTTGTAGGGTTGTACTGTTTGTGCCCTAGAAAAGCTGTCTGATGTACTCCCTTCATATTCTCCAGTACTTAATTCCTATAATTCCTTAAGAGATCCTCTC
>JANHFL010002601.1:137173-148348 GCA_032468155.1 Oxyrhabdium leporinum | reverse complement strand
CTCTCCCCCCCCCCCGCTTTTTTCCCCCAGGATTCGTCCTCAGATGCCAAAGGAAAAGATTGAAGGATGCCACATCTGCACATCAGTGACACCTGGAGAACCCCAAGTACTCCTCGGAAAGGACAAAGCATTTACCTATGACTTTGTCTTTGACCTGGACACTTGGCAGGAACAGATCTATACAACTTGTGTAAGCAAGCTTATTGAGGGCTGCTTTGAAGGCTACAATGCAACTGTGTTGGCATATGGCCAGGTGCGTGCCTTTTTCACTCTCATCACAGTTTCTGTTATGAGCTTATCTGAATAGAATTGGTTTGGTTAAAGTGACCATCTTTCCTGCTTTATGTAGACTGGAGTACTATATTTTATGACAAATCATTCTCTATTTGAGGACTTCTCCAATCATGTTAAGTTTAAAGATAATAAAACCCATCAGAAAAGAACATGACAAGCCCTTAAATCTTAGACTTTTTCACTAGAGGGAGGGGTGCTATACTTTTATTTAAAATTTAGTATTTAATTATGTGTGTCTCTGTGTGTAACAAAATATGCACTCTTACTTAAGTATGAAGTGGCCTTGCCACAGAGTAAAATAAGACGGGACTGAGATTGTTTATTTTGTAGTGGCAGCTTTAAGAAATTAAAATTTTAAAGATCATTAAAGCTATCCACTGATTGGCATAAATAGTGGAACTAAATACTGCTGTACCAATAATTATATGGAGAAATTCTTCAGGGCATTGGAAATAATGATGAAAATTGGGCTTTGGAATTAGGGAAAAGATACAGAGTAAATACCACAGTAGAAAGCAAATATATCTTTCCTTATTCAAAACTTACAAAAAGCATGCTGCAGTGGACTAGCAGTTAGCTCTGTAGAGTGAGGAACAGTCAAATTTCACAGGGCAAATAGACTTAAGGATGAGATGTTTAGCTATATATCCAAAAGATTTCTTCAGAAACATATCCAGTCCTCAAGCCAATAAAAAATACATTTTTTGATCAAAAGGGTATTTTGTTGTCATCATCCATCTGTTAATATACAGTTAGTATGCAGACATACATTAATGTTCATCAAAACAACATCATAGTGCATCCAAATCTTTCTGGATATATCATAACATTTGCTTAGCTCATCTTTTTTTACAACTAGAATGAAGCATACATTTGGGACTAACATTCTGTTTTCATCTATTTGTATTCTTTCTTCATTTCTCATTGTTTCTAATAATAATTTCATATCCTACTGTGGATATTCTATTGGCTGAGCCTTGTTTTTAATCATATTTTTTTCCAAGGGACTTGTATTTCTTTAGGACCAATGCTTCAGTTTTCATAGAGCCTTATAAGCCAAATGTGTCTGAGTGCAGTAATAGCGTCTAAAAGCAAGCTAATGAGCATATGAGGGTTTGAAATTAGTTTTCTCACATTTCAAGCCATGACTTCACACTGGTTCCCACCAGCCCTTGGGAAAGAATGGGAGAGAATTTGAAATGAATTTATTAGGTGCCAGAATAATACATGGCAAATCAATGTTGATAAAAATGGCAGCAGTTGACAAGCTTGCAAATTAGCTTGTGACATTAAATGGCTTTTCATTTTAGAAATTCATATTTCCCTTCTCTCCAGGGCAATGTTATGTTTTTATGTTACACAAGAGATGCAGTATAATGTGGACTCACTTCAGCTAATGAAAAAACTATGACAAATATGTAAAAAGATGTGGTATGAACTAGAATTTAAAAAAATAAGGCAAGGAGTAAATTTGATAGTGATATTCTGTGTTTGCTTGAATGACCAACAGAACAGACCAAAGGTACATGCTTTCTTACCTATTTTTCCCCGAGACAGTTCCATGAAATACTTCTGCTAATTTTTAGACAGGTGCAGGCAAGACTTATACCATGGGCACCGGTTTTGACATGAACAATTCTGACGAGGAGCAGGGCATAATTCCACGGGCCATCGCCCATCTCTTCAATGGCATACAAGAACGTAAGCAGGCTGCACAAGACCAGGGGGCCCCCATCCCAGAGTTCAAAGTCAGTGCACAGTTTTTGGAGGTAAGTTTATTGGTGTTGAAAAGAGTGAGTTTTGAAATAAGAGTGTTTAGAAACTCACTGATAAGGCACCTTGGACTGGGACATGGGGTGGCATTTCTCTATTTCAGTGTCTGAAGATAAATAGTGAACAGTGATATTTCAGTTCGGATACAAGTTAAAGTATTGGGTATTCCTGTATAGTCTCAACAGGTGTCAGCTTTTAACTAATCAGACTAGTCAAATATTAATGTGGTTGATATTTGGGTAGAAAACTTTCAGGGAATATGATGCCTGTATGCTAGACTGAGTAGTTAAAAAGAAATCCCATAGTAAACTATTTCTGTATTGTTGCCAGTAAAACTATATGGTGTTCAGGAAGCCACCAGAACTCAATCTTGACTTGAAGAAGGCCTTATCTTTATCTTATATATCTCGTATACAATAAATAACCTGTGAACAGAAGAGAAATTATTGACAATAATTATAAGAGAATACATAATACAAGCAACTCTTCTCATAACCCTCAGATCTCATTACTGTTGAAACACTGTTGAGATCTGAGGATTGCCACTGGAGTAAATTATATTATTTATTTACCTGCTTCTGGCTGCTGCTAATGTAATAGACAGAACATTTGTCTTAGTGTTCAGATTTTGGTCGAGCTTTTAGGGGAAGGATGTATTTCATTTAGTTCTGTACCTCTCTATATTTTTATTTCTATAACGTCTCCTTTAGGTTTATCCCAATAATGAAATTCTCTCCTTATAAAGAGCACCAAATCTTAAAACCAAAGGAGTTGAATAATTTCACACTATCTGTAATAATTACAGAATTTTAAACTTGCTAATTATTTTATAGGCTTTTTGACACAGTAGTCAGCATCACTTTCTGCCAAAATAAAACGCTATGCTTTGATCTTCAAACATTTGTATATCTAAAAGTTTACCCATTTTGGTTTGTTGTGGAGCAGTTTAAAGAGCAAAACAATATGTTCACTAGTAATTTGTTTTTTTGTTTCATTGTTCAGCTGTATAATGAGGAGATCCTGGATCTTTTTGATAGTACAAGAGACCCTGAGAATCGCCACCGAAAATCAAACATCAAAATCCATGAAGATGCCAGTGGTGGTATCTATACCACAGGTGTTACATCACGTCTCATTAGCTTGCAGGATGAGGTAAGTGATTTAATTTTTTTGCACGTAAACTCTTTTTCCTATGTTTTATCTTACTGAACCTGGAGCAGTTATTCGTTTCTGATTCCATGTTCACAGATGCTAAAAGAGGTTGCATTCTCTTCACTTTATCTAGCAGATAAAATAGATAAAAGTGAACTCGAGTAAAGTTGGACAGATGGATAGTTTGCTGAACTACAGTACTGTATGGAAATGATTTGCCATTAACTTTCTTCCCATATGTTTCAACTTCCCCATCTAGCCTACAATCCTGGTATTGTCCAGTAGTTTCTCATCCATCCAATTAAGCTTATCTTCTAAGTCCAGAGAAGATGTTATTTCTTACTCGGTTTCACCTATAAAATATATCTAAAGACTGAGGTAGCAAATTCCACTTTCCTACCTTTGCAACAAAGGGTTAGATCATGAAAACTAAGCTTTAATTGAACTGCAGTAACTGATTTTGTGTATGTGTGGGATTTTGAGATTAGAATTCTTCAACTGTGTTTCAAACTTTAGCTTGGTTGCATTCTGAGTTCACTAGAGTTGTTAACATTCCAACATTCTATCCAGATTCCAATTTGCCATTCATTATTTGCATGGTGCACATAACTGAACCCATTTTTTCAACTATGAAAAATCTCTCTTCATTTTGCTTCTCATAATGGGAAACATCATCTTTAGCTTTCCTCGCATTTCCATTTTTACTTTTTGCAGCTCAAATTGTTACTCTTATTATGTTCTAACAACTGGAATCTAGCTGATACTCTGTATATTTTGATTGGTTGGAAATATTTCTTAGTTTTAACAGATAACAAGCCTTGGAAGCTACAATAGAAACTAAAGAGGGTGGGATCGGAAAGGGTCTGCTTACACTTTGTCCCTCTGATTATTCCCCATATGTAGTTAAATGATAGAGACCCCATAAATCTTTCCTCTTACAGACAGAGCAGCAGCTGGGAAATTGTTTTATTTTTATTTCATTACTTTAGCATACATTCCTATCCCGGGAATTTATGCGAAGAATCATCTATATATTTTTGTGGTAAATATAAAACAAACAAAGAAGTAGTTTCTCAATATTAAGACAAAAATCCACACCATTATTCAAAGCCTCTTAAGAACTCACAAAACGCTTATTAAGCATAAAGTGAATCAAATCTTGCCAAATATTCCTTCCATAGCCAAAACCATATTAACAAAGCCAAATTCTTGTTCTTGTTCTTCTAAAAGACACTGAACAGCTGCCATGCTCAACTATACCTTTGCCAACCTGATGCACTATTGCTTTATTGGATTTCCATTCCCTCATTGTCTGGAGAAATTCAACATACCTGAAAAGCATCAGGATGAGAAAAACTGGCACTGAATTTATACATGCAGATCTTCCTTTCATTCAAATAATGATAGTTCTCCCAGTGTAGGATCTTTTTCAGCATACCGAATTGCAAGGAGTGGTGGATTTGTTTTAGATCCTTGAATGCCATTTCCTAATATTTCAAATCAAAAGAATATCATTATTGAATAATAGAAAGCAGCAATTTTAAAGCAGCTCAATTATATGCATAAATATATATGCTTTGAATCTCAATTTTTCAACAATTTTTTCAATTGTCAAGGGATTAGCAATTGAAAATGTGCTTTTACCAAGGTGATATAAATGTTCTTCTGCTCTGTACATTTTTAAATTTAGCCATTACCATTTAATTTAACATTTAATAATTTCACACAATGAGAAATTAATTTACTCTGCTATAATCCTAAGATTTTAAATTTTTAGGTACAATTTTCTTAATTTAATCAAAAAATTCAATGTATATTGTCAGAATATTTGGATCTTTGTTTCATTAAAAATAAAATGAAATTGAATTGCCACTTACCATCTTCATTTGGTTGTTAATTATTTCAGAAGTGTAATTCAATTAGTCTTCTGCAGAAAGTTCTTTTAAGTGGGAAAATACAAAAAAGAATCTGAAAATCTCTATCCTTATTCCAGGCCCTTCGACATTGTACAGTAGTTACCTTTTTTTCATTTGCTGAGTCCTTAATCTTAGGGCTTCTAAGGACCAAGAAAGATCCTTCCCATTATTATTTCAGCCATTGAGAGAAACTCTCTTTTTTTCTTCATCCTTGTCCCACATTCTTTGAAAATCCATCCTCTTAATATATCAGGCTTCATTATATAGTTTATTATTATTTGAAGTTCAGATCTCTGTCTTAAGAATTTTAATTAAGACTAATGTTATATAATAAGATTTGGAATTAAAGCATTAATTTACTATATATTTAGTAACAATAATTTGTCCTAATTTTAAATTATATTGCACCATTCCGCTCATTCCAATATTTAAGAGAGAAATAAGCATTTGAAATATGTGCATAAATCTTGCAAGTCCTCCTGCCAAGATTTTGTACTAACAGAAGAAGAGAACATCTTCAAGATATCTTTCAGGTCAAGTAACTTCATTAACCTTGTTTCACCAGATTTGTATTGCTATGTTATTTTGCTGAAATAAATAATCCAGCCATTTAGGAAATTAACAAACACTTTTTTCCTGTGAAAAATGCATAACTCTTCTGTTCAGAAGGAAGTGCAATCTAAATTATGTTTGGATTGGGGAAATGCTTTTGAGGTAAGAAACAGCAAGAGAGGAAAGGATTAAACACTTTCTTCTTAACCACTCTGCACTTGGAAACCCCTTTTAGCTCAGAGAAAGATTTAACTGCATGTAGCATCTAGTTCAGGTTGTATTATTACTGTCTTGTGGCGTGTCGGGGAAGATTTTTGCCATGTTTAAAAAGATAGTATAGCCATTTATTTAAGCAAGATGGAGTAGTACTTTTCCTTTACATGTCTGTGTGTGTGTGGGGAGGGGGGGTTGCACCTGGTCTGAAGGTATATCCTTTCATTGCAGCTGATCCAGTGCCTGAAACAGGGAGCTCTCTCCCGAACCACAGCCAGCACCCAGATGAACGTCCAAAGTTCCCGCTCCCATGCTATCTTTACAATCTACCTTTGCCAAATGCGTGTCTGCTCTCCTGTACACTTGGTAAGGCCATAAGGAGAGGAAACTGAGATCAGACAGGATCATGTCTCTTGCCCCTTTGCTATCAAATGGAAAGTGTGGAATTTTTGGTGGCAGAGATGTAGTGTAAGAATTAGAGACACAGCAAGAACTTTAAGTGGAAATAGTGAATGAGAACTTGGGAGCTTGAATCAGTCTCATTATCTCAGAAGAGGAAGCGTGGCTTCTCGTGCCAGCAGCAAGTTAATTTTGTGGGTGTATTTTTGGTTTTATGACAATATAACTATAGTTGATATTTTATATGGTACAGGTACTAGCAAATTATACTATGTAACCTAATGCTGGGACTTGATCTTACTACAGGTGAATGGAGACACAAATAGTCTCCTGGATGGATCCCAGCCTACCAGTGAATATGAGACCCGAACAGCAAAATTCCACTTTGTTGATCTGGCTGGCTCAGAGAGGTTGAAACGAACTGGGGCCACAGGCGAGAGAGCTAAAGAAGGCATCTCTATCAATTGTGGTTTGGTATGGTGGATTGCTTTTAAGGCTGAATTTTGGTTGTAGTTTAATGACGTTTTAAGTATGTAGTTTTTATTTTATTGTTTTCTGTTGGTGAATCTCTTGGTGAATTGTGTTTCCTGCCTTGAGCATTGTTGCTTGGATAGAATGGTGGGATATAAACAATGAATGAGTGGGGAGGAAGATAAGCCCTTTAATATTCAGTCCAGCATTTTGTGATTCAGGGCACTCTCTTGCACAGCCACAAGCTTTGCTCCACAGACTCTCACAATCATTTTGAAAAGAGCCCTCTTTACAGTCATGTCAGAATATAAAGAACACTAGAAATGCTCACTAGTGCTCTATCCAATGGGCAAAAAATTAGCGCAAACATGTTCAGCCAGCACCCTGTCCCTCATTCTTACTTCATTCTGAGTTATTTAAAGAACAACCAGGAAGGAGGACAAAAAGCAAAGTAGCCCATTTTCTTAATCCCTGAAATGCTGAGGAATCATTTTGAATTATTGGCTATATGGAGGGAAGAGTCAAGGAGCTAGGATGAGGTTGCCCACTCCTAAACTCTGAAGTCTGTGGCATAAAGCTAATATTGCAGTAACTCCTTTTGCCCTCTAGATGAGCCAGAAACCAACCAGCTATGCAGCTCAAACAAGACGTGATTGTGCAGGCGTTAAAACTATTGAAGAACGGTGTAAAGTTTTCATGTGGAAGTGCCCTCAATAGTTTAAGGTCTCCACAAAAATGAGTTTGGACATATTGATTAAGAATTGAACTGTTGATAGCATGCAGGTTTCATGAAAGGGGATTGCCCATGAAATGTATTGTGTATTGCTTTTGGAGGGCAGAGTTCCATTTACTGGAATAGCTGTAAAAGAATAATTTGGTCTTTACAAAACTGTAAAAGTTTGACTAATTTCTGTTATCAGTTATCAATCAGTAGCTTTGATATTTAGTTAAAGGGCTGCGTCATGCATTTCTTTTTCATGTCAAGTCCTAACACAGCTGCAGGGTACATTTGAAAATATAAAATATGAATGTGACATTGACTTTTTGAAACATGCATCGTAAAATACACTTGTTGCATTTTTTTTGTAATGTATATATAGCATCAAGCAGTATTATCTGACCATGACCATTTCAGACCTTGTACGTTAGGTGTTATCTTGCAAAACAGTGAAAGAATTAAATAACAAAAGGGAAATGGCACATAAAAGATCAAAGTAGTAATGCTCAGGATCCTTCTGGAGGTAAAAGAATCAAGAAGAAAACTGGAAATCCACTGGAAATCATATATAAAACATAAATATTTGACCAATTTTTTTGAGCCATGGTTTTTACCAAATACATTTTCCCCATAATTTTGAGGATTGGGAATTTTTAATGAGAAGAGAATCTTTGAATTGATGTGTGTTTTATAAATAAAAAGGCGGTTTTATGTAGTTCAATGAAGGTGGGTAGCTAGTCTAGCTGATTTTTAAAAAAAATAGTCATATGCCACATTCCTATAATGGAAAGTTATGTCATTTTATCAGTCTCCCCTTTAAGCAGAGAGAATCCACTTCCCAGCCAATGTGTGTTATAATCTAATAAGCAGGGAATGGAAGGAGGCAAATAGTCTGGAGTTCTGATAGTTATCTGAGAAGAATTTATGGAGTAACAGTTCCAAAATAAAGGCAATAGGAAAAAAAGGCAATTTAATTACTGACTTTTCTATTTTTCTGACAGCTAGCATTAGGAAACGTCATCAGTGCCCTTGGGGATCAGAGCAAGAAAGCGTTGCACGTGCCCTACCGAGATTCAAAGTTGACCCGGCTTCTCCAAGATTCACTTGGTGGAAATAGGTAAAGATACATCAATACGGTGCCGTATGCCAGATCGGAAGTCCACATAAGCATTGATATGGAGTTGCTGCCATTGAGAATTTCAGATAAAAAGGCTGCTCATGTATGGCCACAGATGTACTTAATCAAAAGTCAGGACAAGGCCCCCAGAGGTGTTTGAAAGAATGAATTTTTAAACATAAGACTAGCTTAATTTTTTCAGATGTTATTATTAGCTTCTGTAGTGTAGATGGTTATATAATATGCCTAATATAGTTTTCATCCACATTTTGGCAACAGAATCTTCTCACGACAAATTTTTGTAATCTACAAATTGTCCTTGACTCAGAACAGTTTGTTTAGTGACTGTTCAAAGCTACAAGGGCACTGAAAAAAACGGACTTATGACAGTTGTAGCATCCCCATGGTCAAGTAATCAAAATTCAGATGTTTGGTAACTGATTCATATTTATGACAGTTGCAGTTTCCTGGGGTCATATGATCACCTTCTAACAAGCAAAGTCAATGGGGAAGCCAGATTCTCTTAACAACCATATTACTAAGTTAACAACTGCAGTGATTCACTTAACAACTATGGCAAGAAATGTCATAAAATGTGGTAAAACTCATTTAACAACTGTCTTGCTTAGCAACAGAAATTTTGAGCTTAATTGTGGTCATAAGTCAAAGGCTACCTGTGCATTTTGGATCCGAAATACTCTGTTTCCTATTCATTATTAAGCAGATGGTTTAATAGTTCACTGATAATCCAGAAGAACTATGTTTTTCAGAATTATGAGCGGGTTCCTTACATGTAGATCTTCATCCTATATACATAGTTTGGAGCACATGCTTGTTGAACATGTTTGGAAGAAGTCAATATTAAAAATGCTTTGACAAATCACTTTGTTATTCCTATTTGGGCACAACTGACACTACAGTGAAGGGTTTTTTTTGAGTCTGACTGTTCTCCTCTTTTATAGCCAAACTGTGATGATTGCCTGTGTGAGTCCTTCAGATCGGGATTTTATGGAGACCCTGAATACCCTTAAATATGCCAACCGTGCTCGCAACATCAAGAACAAAGTGGTGGTGAATCAGGACAAGACCAGCCAGCAGATCAGTGCCCTGAGAGCTGAAATTGCTCGTCTCCAGATGGAACTTATGGAATATAAGGCAGTAAGTAGAAGCCACCGCTTCTTACTGGGAAATTAGTGTTTATTCCTAAATCAAATACGGACTTCTAGCATTAGAAATATCTCTAGTGATTTCGATATGTTTTTGAGTCTTTGATATTTTATATAATCCTACTTAAATACTGCTTTGAAAAACCCCAAGCCAATTTTTGTATGAGCTCTGTTTCATTCTTCTTTAGCATTTTCCCTTCTGCAATGGAATCATTATATGTGAACAGTCAGAAGTGTTTCAGACTTTCTCACTTTAAAATGTATATATTGATGACCTATAATGCAACCAGTGAACCCAGAAAATAGCAGGAGTTGACTTCCTTTCTCTCCCCGCCCCTCTTTTTAAGAGATCCCTGGGTGAAATATTGGCATTTGTGAGGAGTGAAATTTATACGTGGTCTAATTGGAGTACATTTCCATCTCAGTGTAAATAGATAAGTCAAGGGCATGGTTCATGGAGGAAGATAATGTTTGAAGTTCAGGATTAGAATATCCCCTGGCCAATAAGAGCAGAGCTGAAAATACATTCCAAATTTTCTCCACTGCTAAACAATCTCTCCCCTCTCTTCAAATGCTTTCATGGAATTGTGAATTTACAAAAAAGATGGGAATTAAAAAGCTACTTCTGTATTTTCACCAAGTAGGTGAACATTCAGAAGTGTACTAATTTATTCCCCCTAACTCATTGACTGTGTTTGCACATAATACTTAACTAAGATTTTTTTAAACCATATTGATCAAGTCTTTTTTGCCAATGAATCATTGCTAAATCCAAACCAGATTGTATTATGCCCTTGTGTTATTTGTGAACTAGGTCACTGAATATCCTGCGTTCCCAGTGAATTGCTAACTGTAACAATGAAGGAATTGTATCAGCTCTGCTCTGCCATGTAACTAAGAAGTGGGCTTTATGAAGTGTCAGAGGAGAGCTTTGCTTTGATTGAGGTTCAAATAATAAAGTACCCTTCTGATGTATCTCCAAGAAGTGAAATGGAGCCCCACTTGTAGCCTCTGCACATTGCTGCTAAGTTGTATCATCTTGGCTACTTCACTGGCCTTAAATCTTTTCTGCACACTTGCATGCACCAAAGATGTTTCTGCAGAGCAAAGCAGAGCAGCCCAAAACTGCTGATTGGAGGTTTAGCTAACTTTTTCACATCAAGATAACACTTCAAAATAGAAATGGTTTTGAGTTGAGGCAGCTTCACAACTTGCCAGATCTAGCTATTTAGAAAGACAGTACAGTTAGTCCTCAACTTAAGACCACAATTGTGTCCAACATTTCTGTAGCTAAGTGAGTGTCAGGGTTCCATCAAAGTTCCGATCATCCATTCAGCACTCAGACACAATTATATCCAAGTAAGAATTTATTAAAGAAATCATGTTGGCACATCTGGGAAAAAC
>JANHFL010002601.1:125156-137073 GCA_032468155.1 Oxyrhabdium leporinum | reverse complement strand
CAGATCCTAGGAAAAGATGCCTTTGCTTTAAGGTTTCCTATGTGCTTCAGTGCACTTTTCTGTAACCTCACCTGAAAGCCCACAGAGTTCTAACACCCCTCTCTTAAATATATCCACTTCTGGATTTTCTTCTCTTGGGAAAATAACAACATTCAATGGAATCATAAGATGAAATCGCTACAACAAGGAAATCAGGGTTTATCATTATGAATATAGTATATAAGCTAAGACGGGGACTATAGTAATAAAGTGCAGTTTGCATTGCAATGCAATCATTGGATTGTATGCTGTTCTAAACATGTCAGGGAGCTGCTATAACTTGAAAAAGAAGTGGCGAAGAAAAGGTTACTTATCTGCATTTGGGAGACTGATTAAAATTATATAAACCACTTTTAAAACGCTAGTTACAATGTTTTTTTTTTTGTTTCATAAAATCTAATTTGATTTAGGGAAGCAGCATTAATTGGTATCTGCTAATCAAATCTAATTACATGTCCAGCTTCTGCTCAAGTCAGTGCAGAATAACTATGAATTGTTTAATAGTACTTGAAAAAGACTGGATGAAGAACTTTGAAAAAGACTGGAATAAGCTGCAGAGGCATACGGTGGAAAACTTTTATCTGCTTTCTGTGGTTGATCTGGCTTCTAACCATATTAAAACTGAATGAGTTCTGTATATCCTGCTAATTGGCTTGGAAAAAGATAGTTGGAAAGGTTTCTTAGTGTAATTTAATCACAGGACAATGAAACCATTGAGGAAACTGCAAATACGCCAGTGAGAACAAGGTATATTTATCAAGTCATAGGGGAAATGACAGACCCTTCATGTTAATATTTCCCCATTCATGTCTGGGCAGTGCAGGAAACCTGATGAGTGGACTCTAGAAAAAAAGGTGGTAATACAAAGTAATCTGAGCTGTTTGTGGGGAGTTGGGTGTGTGTGTGTTTCTCTGTTACTATGTTAAGCCCAGTTTAGGGCTTAAGTTGTGTGGCACAAACTACCGGTATACTGTTAGTTGCAGTCTGGGTTGGCAGCAAGGAAGCGACATGCATGCGTTCCTATCCCTGATTTAAACACAGCTAAACTATACATTCAGTATTGGATCAGTCAAAATTATCTTAATTTGGATAATAGATCCTGGAAAGTCTTAAAGCAGTTGAGCTTCTTTAATGCTGTGCCCCTGCTTTGATTTTTCAATATATTTTACTTACTGCTGAGCCTGTAGAACTTTAAAGTTGCTGGGAACATAGTTAGAAACCTTAAGCAAAGCATCCAGTTTATCACAGATCCATGTTTCTTAAACTTTTTTTCTCTCAGAAGCTCTTCCCACTTTAAAAAATTATGGACGACTCCAAAAGAGCTTTTGTTTGTATAAATTATATTCATTTATATTTATTGTATTAAAAATTAATATATTTGCCGCGGCTACCACTTCTCACAATTGTTTGATAGGATTTTAATGAATTATTTTTCAATCTAGGCTAGCAAATAATTTTCATTTTGGGAATCCCCAAGAGGATCTTGGTGAACCCTTAGGCCCTAGTATCACATTTTAAGAAACACTGTCTAGACAAAAGAGTTAAAAGACCAAATGGACCTCATTTATTCTCTTTTAGATATTGTGAGAAATGATACTGAAGAAACAATTGCAAGCTTACTTATGAACACCTGGGATTTTCACTGTATCTAACATTCTGTATGTATCTATATATGCATATATTAAATTTATTTCTGCTAGAGTCTATTCTTCCTTTTAGACTCAGATTTCCATTGTGGCTGAAACAGTGTCAGACATCATCCAATGATTACATTGTGTCACAAACAAGGATCTACATTCTAACTCGGTCTCTTTTTTTTCTATACTAGAAAGCAATTCTGAAATACTGTAGACATCATTTGCTTGAGCAGGAAATTTTTATACCAGTTCTGCATTTAAAAGACTGTTGGAAGAAATATCCTTTTTTAGTATATCCTAAAATATTTCATTTTTCTAGGAGAGGGGTGGGTTTTAACTTCCAACAAGACATTATGTAGTATTGACTGCTATGGTTTCTCTGAAGTCTACTGTTTTTGTTAAACAGTGATACGCATTGTCATGCCAGGCACACTTACTCAATGTGAACCTTATGTAGTTCAAAGGGACTTATTCTCATGTAAGGGGGAACAATACTCACATTCCAAGCCTTACTGGTTGCTGAAGTCCTGAAAAGTAACTTGATCTCTCCTTCAGTGAGCAGCCTCTGATCAGTCAAATGAAACTCTCAATTTCCTGGTCACGAATGCATTTAATTGCACGTTCTTAATGTCCCAGAGCTGCTTAGGAGACATTCTTGATTCCATTTTATTCTGCCAATGTTCTAAATGTTTCCTTTCTTCAGATACAAACTTTGGTGTCCTTCAGAGACTGATAATAACACTCGTGTTACATTCAAGATCCATACTAATGAACACCTTATTTTTCTGGTTCTCTCAATGTCTTATTTCTTGCATGGCTGGCAAGCTTCAGCTTTAGATATGAACTGATACAATTTTAAAATCTGGACAAGGCATTATAGTGATAAGGACCTGCAAACAGAGTTGGTTTTAAATTGAGCACGGCCAATATCATGATCTAGTGCAGGGGTAAGCAACTCCTTTGGACCATGGATTCATGTAGAACATTGATTAAACTTTGTGTCAAACTTGCTAAGCCTAAAGCTCTCTGGCACCCAAGGCTTTCACACACACAGGCACATTCAGAAGTAATTTTTTAAAAATTAAATTGGGTAGGAGAAAGAACTACAAGTGTCAATTTCCATATATTATAAATAACAATAATAGTGTAATCCAAATTATCAAGCAAATGCCACAATGTTTAATATAATACTGGGGAAACAGGACTTTGTCGCTCCTTTGAAGGGAATGCTTCAAACTACCCAGGAGCACTTCCTTTCCCCAAATCATGAAAGCAGCCATGTATTTTTCCAGGACTGTGTCTCTCTGGCTGCAGAAGTCTGGAAAAAAATGCTCTGATGACTGGGGGAGGGGGCAGAACTCCTTGGTATCCCCAAGAATCTGAATACCTCTAATGTGTAATATATAAATCAATGTCTAGGAGGGAAAATAATCAAACAATTCAGTGGAGTTAGATTAAAATGTTGAGCCCTTCCTTGCTTCCCTATTGGAGGAGGAGTATTGGAATGCCAACATCCTCACACATAAGGCTCTTTTTCATGATTACATTAACATCTAATCCTTCTATCCTTGAATCAGCAGAAAAAACTAGCTGGCATAAATTGTGGTTTTGTCCTACTTTACCTCAATAACAAGGGCAGGGAGGGATGCTATCCTTACCATTTGAGGAGAACTATCATTAAAGAGTGTAGCATGATACAGAAAAAGTTCTAAGCCTATGCTTAAAGTAGCCCCCAAATACCTGACGGACATTGCATGGAGTCTAGAACAGTGTTTCTAAAACAGGGCAACTTTAAGGTGTATATGTCAATCCTTAAGCGAACCTGACTGAGGCCATCTTTGAGGCCTCAGGGTTGCCACAAGGAAGAAGAAGGGACAGGGAGGGGGGATCGTTGGGGGTTTGTAGTCAAAACAAAAGGTTTTCCTGTGGGAACCAAGGACATCCCAACAGGTGCTGGGGAGAGGAGGAGTGGAGTAACCAAGCAACCGGCCAGCCTCCTTGTCAGGGTTCCATCAAAGTTCTGATCGTCCATTCAGCACTCAGACACAATTATAGCCAAGTAAGAATTTATTAAAGAAACCATGTTGGCACATCTGGGAAAAACCTGAATCTGAAGTTCCCAGTTTTTCCCCACCCAAAAGAAAATCAAAGAGCCACCTCCCAGCCAACATCAACAGTCACATTGCCCAATTTAAGTTCGTATCCAACTTCCTCTCTCCTCCTGGCACTCCTCTTTCAGGTGCTGGTTTGAATGTCCTTGACTTTCTCGAAAGGAATTTTGTTTTGTCTACTAATCCCTCTAGGTGTATGAGAATAAACCCCCTCCCGATTTCCCATCCCTATTATCTGGCAGCCACAGAGGCCTAGCAATTATGACTTCCAAGGCTGACAGTGAGATGTTTTGCCTCATTTTACATTTCTAGCCACAGTTGTTAAATTGTTAAGTGAATCACGGCAGTTGTTAAATTACTAACATGGTTATTAAGTGAATCTGGCTTCCCCATTGACTTTACTTGTCAGAAGGTTACAAAGGCTGATCACATGATCCTGAGATACTGTAACCATCATAAATATGAGTCAGTTGCCAAGCATCTGAATTTTGATCACATGACCATGGGATGTTGCAATGGTCCTAAGTGTCAAAAATGGTCATAAGGTCACTTTTTTCAGTGCCATTCTAACTTTAAACAGTCACTAAATGAATTGTAACTTGAGGACTACCTGTAAAAACAAATATATTCTGAGTTACAGTCAACGGTTATCCTGTTTTTCAAGTTCTGGCACACACGATGCTTATATGCAGATTTATTTATGTTGTGTTTTGTTTTCATGTTAATTTATTTATTTATTTATTGAATTTATGTTGCCGCCTATTCGCCCATGGCAACTCAAGGTGGCTTACAGAATATAAAACCACATTTAAAACAATAAAAACTAACAAAAATAATCAAATAAATTAATAAAGTACTATATAACAAAATCAACCCCCAACTCCCACCCTCCACCCTGACAACAGCAGATCACATGAGCCATTTAATGGGCTCCATCCTGCTGTGGGTTCCCCAGGCCCTCTGACAGAACCAAGTCTTCAGCACCTTCAGAAGAGTATTAGAGTGGAGGCCATTCTAATCTCTGGGGGAATGATATTCCAGAGAGAGGGAACCATCATGGAGAAGACCCTTCTTCTGTGTCCCACCAGGTGTATCTCCCTAGGGATGGGACCCGCAACATTCCCTGCCCCCCCCCGATGGGTCGGGTAGATGTGACCGGCAAAAGACGGTCCTTCAGATAACCTGATCCCAAGCCATCAAGGGCTTTAAAGGTGACAACCAGCACCTTGAATTGCACATGGAAGCAAATCGACAGCCAATGCAGCTCCTGTAGGAGAGGTGATACATATGCACACCGGGGTCTGCACAAAACCATGCAGGCCGCTGCATTTTGCACCAGCTGGAGCTTCCGGATGCTCTTCAAGGGCAGCCCCATGTAGAACGCATTGCAATAGTCAAGACGGGAAGTGACTAGGGCATGAGTGACTGTGAGTAGGGACTGTTGGTCCAGGAAAGGACGTAACTGGTGCACAACCTGCAGTTGCGCAAAGGCCCTCCTGGCCACGACCGCCATCTGCTCTTTGAGCAGGAATCGTGAGTCCAGGAAAACCCCTAGATTACTCACAGGGTCTGTTTGGGGAAGTGCCACCCCATCCAAGACCAAAGGTGGCAATTCTCCCTGAGCCAACGAACCCCAGTCTTGCAAGGGTTTAGTTTCAACCCGTTGCTCCCCATCCAGCCCCTAACAGCCTCCTGGCACTGCGAGAGGGAGGACACAGCAACACTTAACTCACCAAGGGCCGAAACATACAGCTGAGTATCATCAGTATATTTTTATCCCATATTATGTCTATAACCTCCTGTGCAGATTTCATAATCAAAACCTAAAAATACAAACAGAGAAATACATCTTGTCTGCTACTTTTATAATCTATTGCTTGTTCAAAATATATATATGAAAGGCACCCTACTTCAACATACATGAGAATAAATACCTCAGTACCAGAATATGATGTGGTTTTGCTCTATAACTTCTACTCTCACAGAATACCCAACTGACAGCTTTTTGTTAATTTCAACCTTCCCCACTGTTTTCTCCCCACCTCAAAGGGTAAGCGTGTTATTGGAGAAGATGGCTCTGAAGGCTACAGTGACCTGTACCAGGAGAACGCCATGTTGCAGAAGGAGAACACTACTTTACGTATGCGGGTAAAAGCCATGCAGGAGGCCATTGATGCAATCAACATCCGTGTCACCCATTTGATGAGCCAGGAAGCCAACCTGATTCTTGCCAAGGCAGGTGAGACTGTGAGAGCCAGCTCAAAACCCAGCATAGAGTGAACTCTGTAGACTTCTTCAGTAACAGTGGAACCTTTGAATTTACAGAGTTCCTTCACTAATGAACAGATTACATGTGACATTACTTATCTATTGAGACAAATATGCTTAATTGCTTTTGGAGTAATAGCTGCTTCAGAAGCATTTATTTATTCAGCTTATAGAGCTACATACACAACCTGAAACTCAGGGCAGAGTACACAATTAAAAACAACAAATAACAGTCATCAAAGAATAAAATATAATAAAGCATGCTAGAGGCAGCTCAGACAACATAAATAATCAAAAGAGACTCATAAAAACTCTTCTTCCTCCTCCTCCATCTGGGTATTCAGGGTTAGAAGGCAGACTGACAGCCCAAAGAAGCAAGAACAATACAGAGAGTTACTTCTGAATAGTTCCTTTTCTTGTTGTTCGCCTACAACAGAGATATGTGGTCTGACAAAGAGATCCCCCTCTTTCTTTTTCTTTCCCTTTTCCAAATGCTGTTACTGTAAAACAAACGTAACAAAAACTGTGAACATATTTGTTAGGCAGAGAATCAACCAAATTTTATCTACAAAAACCTGATGTGGGATTCTGATTGGGTGAAATTCTGGATTGATGGGAGCCTCACTGGTATTTTTCCTCCATATTAAAATAAGTTAACTTAATGGTTATTGTTATATATCATTTGGTTTTAGAATTGTTGCCTATAACATTCCTTGTAATCAAGATTTCTTACATTTTCTTCAGGTATTTTTACGTAGCTTTTTCTCTTAACTGGATTACTTCAGTTTTAAAAGCTGTTTTTGTTATTGTAGTTGATGTTTTGTTTCTTATTTGTACCTTTTTCCAGGTGATGGTAATGAGGCTATTGGTGCTCTGATACAGAACTATATCAGGGAAATTGAAGATCTCAGGTAAATAAAAACCTTTTTATTCATGTGCAGGGTTTTTTGGAGGTGGGAGGGAGCTACAAGCCATATTCAGATTTGGGAGAGGAAAAGTTCTGGTATAGAAGAAAAGTTAAAACATGTAGAAATTTGTAATTTCTCAGAAGTTACAGAAAGTGTAGATTAAAATGCCTAAGAATTTCTTCACACTACACAAAGTTTATAGTCTTGAGTTTTACATTTGTATTGGTGGTACCTAAAATGGTATCAGTACAAAAAAGCAGCAGGCTGTACATGCACAAAAGATGCTGCAAGCACAGCAGGCATAAATGCAGGAACATACAATTGGAACAGCCATAATTTCATAAACTCACAATAACCAGATTTCAGTGTCATCCAGGCATGCAGGTGCAAGAAAGGCAGAACTACTGCATTTGTATAGAAAGACATAGATGGAGTAAGACAATACAAAATAAATGTTTAACATTGACAGTTCCTATAGATATGCATCTGGCACAAAGACACAATTGCCAATATTTTAACTGATAGATAAGATTAAATTTTCCTTATTTGCAGAACTCCAAAAGTTTTAAGTTTTTGGGTGCCTGAGGTTATGTTGTAGGACATCTTGAAACTTGTATTTACACTTGAAAACATTGTACAGAAAAAAAGAATTATGTCTAACTTCACTGCTGAATTCTTATGAAAGATAATTTTTCGGTGTTCGAATCAATCCTTGATATTATTAGACAATTTATGCAATGCAGCCTGTTTTCTATGACTTTGAGAATCTGAATAGGATGAACTTTTAAAATTTGCTTTATCCTTTTATTTTTGAGTTTTCTTCTATATAAATGGGTTTATGGAGGGGCATATTTTGGAACATATTTTGCCTATTGGTTCCTGTTCTTGTAATATAGTAATCTTTTGAACTTAGAATATCAGGAAATTATGTCATTAAAATAAGGTATTAATTATGTTATTTCATGCTTCTTGGGCAAATAAATTATCTCTACCAGAGAACTCCAAAGACGTTTGTAACTAATTACTGGTAGGTGGATGACGTGTTTTTTTGTATGTGTGTCTCTGTGTGTCTACTTTGTAGGACAAAACTCTTAGAGAGTGAAGCTATGAATGAATCACTACGCCGCAATCTGAACCGGGTTTCAACCAGGCTGCCCTATTCCCTGGGCTTATCACCAGGGATTGGATTGGGAGATTCACGTTCCCCTGCCACCTCGGTAGAAGCTGAAGCCACTGACGTTCTACAGTGGGCCAAGCAAGATGTTGAGAGGCTGAAGAAGGAGACAAAACTGCGAAGAAAAAGGTAAACCATATTTCCCATTTCATCAAGTGCCACACTCTTTATAACAGTGCCTAGGGATGGCTCATCCCCTCTCTCTCCGTCTTTCCTACTCTGTGCCAATTCTTGTGTCTCAGCAACCATTATTGAAGACTGCATCTACCCAGAGTCACCTATGTGTGAGTTGGGTGGCTATATACATTTATTAAATAAATAAATGTAATCAGAGGTATGAGTGTGTTGGTGTAGTGGTTAAAGGGAGTGGGACAGAGTCTGTGAGCATGATTAAACAGAGTCCTCCTTGAGCATGACTAAACAGGGTAACTTTAGGTCAGTCACTCTCAGCCCTAGAAATAAGACAACAGCAAACTACTTCAGAAACTCTTGCCAAGAAAGCTATGTGGATTTATCCAGGCAATTGCCAGAAGTTAAGACTAACTTGGGCATGGACATACAGATACACAAATCAGTGATGCAGCAAAGAAAATTGCTGGAGATCCCTTCTTTGGGACTTACTTCAATTTGAGTGATAAAACGTAGACCCAGAGTGACTGGCAGGATTTCTTATTCTGGCTCCTGAATTGTGTATTTATAAGGATTTGAGCTATCTATCATTTGTTCCTCCTTAGTTTAAGAAAGCAGTGAAAAAAGAAATCAAACAGAGTTTTGATATCACATTTTTTCTGTTTCTTGGATCCCTAGAGTAGCAATTTAAATGCTAATTTATTAATCAAATAGATTTGAATCTCTAATTAAAACATTATAGGTTGTCTTTCAGCTGACTGAAGAACTTTTACTAAAGTCCAGTGTGTTCTGCAGCAAAAATAAGCACCACTGTGCCCTATGACATCACTCCCGTGTAATTACGCATACATTGTACTCATACTGACATTTATAAATTAGGTTACCTTATAACTTAGGTATTGTGGTGTATCTTGTCATTCTGCTTGTCTCTATGCTCACTCTTGTGATGAGCTTCTGCTGTTATTGCTAGACTGGTATACGTAGTGTAAAAATAGTAAAATAGTAAAAAATAGTAGGATGGGTCTGTCTTGCTGAAGGCTTGTGAAGGTATTGTCAAGTAAAGAGACTTGGCCAAGATATATAAAAAGATTAATATTTAGACCGACTGTCCTGTTGGTGTTTTTCATTATTGATTTAAATGAAAGCAATAGTAATGGTATCAACTCTGATGGTAGATCTTCTGCCTTTTAGGCTGAAATCTTAAAATAAAAGAAATGGCCTAAAAACAAAACAAACGTTGACATAACATTCACTTTTCTTTGATAGCCCAGAGAAAGAAGGGTTTAAAAAGCGGTTGAGGTTGCAGCAGGGAAACGAGGCAGATGAGAATGATGAGAATGAGGCAGAAGAGGTAAGAGGCTTTCCTTCTCGTGTGTGTGTGTAACTTCTGTGGTCTTTTACTCACCCATCCATAGGGCTCCATTTACTGCAGAGGCTTGATAAAGAGGATAAGAGCACTTTCCCAACAATAGAGTGCAAGTTCAGGTTAGACTAAAAGGGCTTCCAAGAAATTTTTGCCATTAAATTTAATCCCTGCTTTCAGAATCTCCTGACGTAAGCAATTCCCACCTAATTCTTTAAGCTTCAGAATGCAATATCTTGTCTCATCTCCAAGAATGGGATGCTATTTTTTTTAACGCCCATCAGCATGTGAAGTAGAGAAGTCAGGCAGCAGTGTAAACTTAGATAGGTACACAGTTAGAGGAAGGCCTGATCCAGATCTGGTAAGGTCCTGTATAAAGCCCATTTGAAGGTATATGCTGTGGTGCTGGGCCCAGCCAAGAAGCAGAGGACTTTGCTAGCAACCAATGGCTGATACAATACGGATTACAAAACTAAATAAGGAATTGTGAATTAAGAATTCTGTCTTCATTTAGCAAACCAAATCAAAGTCGATGGCTTTTAATGTAACACAGTTTATCATCAGAATGAGTTACAGCTGAAATATCACAGTTCTTAAAATAAGAATTAAAACCAAAAAGGAAAACAGAACAGAATTCTAACTTTAGAGGGAATGATTAAAATTAACATTTGATTCAGCAGTTAAAAGCTTATACAAAATAGGAATTTAAAAAACCCCAGCTGTACTGGATGGGTTCACAATCACTACAGGCAAATCTCAGTAAGGTTGCAGGTACAAACAGAAAGAAACGGCCTCTCAAAAAAGCCTAAGCTGTCTAGGTTTTAAACATAGCATCCACCACTTTGTATTTTGTCCAGAAATGAATCCACAGCCAATGTAGAGCTTTGGACACCAAGCTTTCTCAATACCCATTCTGGTTGAATTTTCTCATCGTCCATAGTTTGGATTCTTAGTGTTTGCTGATCTTTTCAGTGGAAGAATATGGTTAAAATTAAGAGGGGAGGTGTGATTTATAGGAGATAATATCTCTTCTCTAATCTGACAGCCTCTAGATATATGGCCATTCAACTTTAACAATTCTAAACCTTGTCTATATGTTGAAATCTCAGCATGTCTGGAAGATATTGGCTGAGAGAAGACTGTCTTAAACATTGCAAAATTGACCGTACCAAATTACCACCGCAAATAGTAATTACCACCCAATGGAGTCAAACAAGCAAAAGAAAAATTGACAACAGTACATCAGATCCAAATAGAAATTGGGAGGGGCTAATATTGTGATATATTGTAAGGAGTAGTATTGCAACTCGTTTATTTTTTATTTTTTGGTTTTCCTCCTATTTAAGGAGGAAAGGGATGAAAGTGGCTGTGAGGAAGAAGGCGGCCAGGATGAAGAAGATGAAGAAGATTCAGGGAGTGAAGAAAGTCTGGTGGATTCTGATTCAGATGTCGAAGAAAAGGGTAAATATCATGCAGTAAATGTTGAATGATTTCACAGTGCGTAATGCCATCACTGCAATGATTAAAATATGAGAACCATCATATCAGAACAGATTAAAAATTCCATTTTCTCCAGCAACTGTTTCCACATTGGCAAATCACTGGACCAAATGAAAATCTCAAAAGTAAATGAATTTCTTTCTATAGCAAAATAATTTTCCCATTCATATTTCTCAACAGCAGATAGATAAATGTTTCCTGATTCCAGGTGAATCCATAGCAGCATATTAGTTTCAGATACATATGAATCTTTTATTAGGATTGATCGGTGCATAGGCCATATGCTGTCATTTTAAGTGTTGTTGTATTGTTTCCCAATTACTTTGGGAACACATTATACAACCTTGATCATGTTAGTAGGATGATGGAAGCTGTTATCTAAAACATTGGGTGGAAAAGGCCGTGGTAAATTTAATAAGAGACCTTATGCATTCCTGTCTTAAAAGAAGGCTGTAGTGAATTGAGTTCTGACCATCTTCAAAATATAGTACAACTCTTGGTTTTTGAAGGTAGCACAAGCCAATTCCTTGGATGGCACTCCATTTGGCTGAAAAGAGGCACTTTTTAGAGTTCATAAGGTAGGTGGCGTAACTTAAATAAATGGACAGCCACACATGATTGAAATTTTAAAGTCATGAGAATTTCTCCAAGCAAAACAAATTCAAAATACCAGCAATTTTGTTCTTTTTATGAGAATGAGATGGGCAAGACCTAAATTAGATAGATAGATAGATAGATAGATAGATAGATAGATAGATAGATAGATAGATAGATAGATAGATAGATAG
>JANHFL010002601.1:103434-125056 GCA_032468155.1 Oxyrhabdium leporinum | reverse complement strand
GTGAGATTTGAACTGCCAAATTGCAGGCAGCTGATAGTCAGCAGAAGTGGCCTGCAGTACTGCACTCTAACCACTGCGTCATTTGGAGCCCAATACTTCAGCATTATTTTGTATAAATCAATACTGTATATGAGTCATCCTTTTAGCAACCCAAAATTTGGTTTTCTTGATGGTAGTGGTTAGTGAGCCAGAGAAATAACCAGGCAAGGGAGTGGGGGGAATGATCTGTGTATGGAGTACAGGCCAGAATCAGCTTTTTGTTGACCGCAAACTTTACAGAAATTTTAACAATAACATAGAAGTCTTCAATTCATTAGATACATCATTTTTATGAAATCACCTCAAAACTCTTTTCATAATCCTTAGTCAGCTAACAGCTTCACCTGATACTGGTTCAAAATATAGTGTCTCCTAATGAGAAAATAGGAGCTTTGCTTTGGTTTTGATTACAAAAAGGTGCTTTAGAGAGCATGGTCACAATCCCTACATGCAAGTCTTCAAAGCAGCCACAGTTTTCCTTTCAAGCAGCAGTCACAAGATGTTGGGAAAAGATGCAACTGCTTTAAAAGAGTTGCAGACAGATGCTTTGTTCATGCTCTGAAACCCCATTTTAGACTCAAAACTGAAGCATTGTGCAGTCTGAGCAGGAACCATTTCCTGCAGGATGTGGCTGCTGAACATTTAGAAAACTTAGTTTATACAAATGACGTAACCTATATTAGTCCCCATCAGTTATGAATTGGCTAGGATAAGTATAGGTACTAAAATAAATATGTTTCTGCACATATGAGGGATCTTGCAAACATGGAAGGTACTGGAAACTGAATTAATATACCCAGTCTATTTCATTTCCTTGACATTTGTTTTTACAGCATTTTAAGAGATCATATACTACCATGTGCTCCCTCATCAAAATCTTTGCATCTGCAAGAAGATTATGTATATCCTATCTATCCTCCCTGACACTAGAAATATTTTGAAGCAAATGGTTCCCCAGGCATTTAGCACTTCATTCATTCCAATAAGATAATTTTACAAAGAATATTTTCTGTTGTTTTTTTCCTGTCTAGCCCTCGACAGTCCCGAGGCACAGACACTTCACCGCTTACAAGGAGGAAGTCATATGACAGGGGCCAGTCTATCAGGTAAGTGCATAAGAAGGGCCCCCTCAATATCTTTTATTTTCCTTGTCATCCAGTTGACTTGCTTGGTGGAACAGGATCTGAAAGTGGTGAGAGATGATTTGCAAGGAGCAAACCAGCCTCCAATCAGAGTAAATCATCACATCTTTCTTTCTTGCCTAGAAATCCAGATGTTGGATTCACTCCTCCCTCATCCCCTCCCAGCAGACCACGCAATGACCGCAATGTCTTCTCTCGGCTCACTAGCAACCAGAGCCAGGGCTCTGCATTAGACAAGTAAGATTATGAGATTTGGAGGAGATTCATTTCCCAAGGATAAAGAGAAGAATTTATGGTTATAGCTGCTGGCACTAAAAAAAAGTTTCTCCTAATTTTCCATTTTACCCGATACTGAAAACCTTTAGTTTTTTTTGGTTTTGGGTTGTTGTTTTGCTTTGTTTTTTGGGGGGGAACCTGAAGATGTGTTGTCCCATTTGCATTGGAGTTAGCTCTCTGCTTCAACAATCAGGACATTTAGCAGCAACTAGACAAGGTTTCCCTGGAACTTCTCCAAATATGTAAGAAACCTAAATAACTGTTATACCATTTCCCCATCTAGGACCAGTATTTAATTTTATACATTCCATAATGTCTCCATTGCTAAATGATTGCTGCATTTCTTCAGTGTATTTAGATGGTCGCTAGGAAGCATGAAATCTCTTTCCAATCCTGTCTGCAGCCTCCCAGAGCCAGGAATCTCATTTTCAAAACTCTGCACATGAATGTTGAGAGGATGCAAGTTTATTTTTTAACGTAGGTTTAAGTTGCACTGATCCCCCAATTAGCTGTGAATTAGCTCTATTAACAGGGCAAGATCTCACAACAGAGTTTCATATGTGTTTAGCTTTTCAAATACTGGCCTATGTACTCTTGAGATCAGGGTTGAGGGAGAGAGGAATTGTAGCATCGAAAAACTGGTGATGTTCCATTAGTACTTTAAGCTAATTTGTCCAGCATAGATCAACTTCAGCCTATGTAGCTATTGAAGTTTCAAATAAAAGCAATACAAGAAACATAACTGGCAGCCATTTGTAGAGGGAATTTGACACCACAGTGATCATGTCCTCATGAGGAAGTATGGAAGTCACATTAGACTTTGCTCAGAGGTGGAGCACTAGGTGTTACCCGCAAAGATAGCGTGTGATGTCTTTCTCCTCAGAAGAGCCACATATGTGCAATCATTTAACATCATTAGAGTTTTCATTTCCTTTTTCCTAAAGCAAGTTTCAAGACTCTGTGTATAATATTAAGGGTTTAGTGAGTGAGAAAATACCTACTCAAATCACAGGGGGTTTCTGCTCATGCTCCTTCTGCTCCTGAGCCCTCGCTGTCTGCAGCCTGCTGTCTTCTTATCTGCCCTGCTAGCTTGGATGCAATAACAAACTTCTCCCTTCTGACTTTATACTGCTGCTTTTCTTTCTCCTGGTTTTAATTACCCATAATCCTGCTAATTTTCTATCCCTAGGTCTGATGACAGTGATTCCTCTATCTCGGAGGTGTTGAGGTATAAAACTTACTGTTTATTGTATAACTCCTGTGGCCTCTTTCTTCCCCTCCCATTCTATTTTCTCTTCCTGCATTTAAAACCTGCATGTCACCAGACCCTGATGTAGTATTTCTTACCTTCCTCCGTTTCTACTTTCTCAGTGCTAAATATACCTCCAGCTGACTAAAGAATGTTTCGGGCCCATTTCCTGTGACTTGGAATAGTCCTTGACTTACGACCACAATTGAGCCCAAAATTTCTGTTGCTAAATGAGACTTTGTTAAGTGAATATTGCCCCATTTTATGACCTTTCTTGCCACAGTGAATCACTGCAGGAGTTAGGTTAGTAACATTGTTGTTAAATGAATCTGGCTTCCCCTTTGACTTTGCTTATCAGAAGGTTGCAAAAACTGTTTACCTGGGACATTGTAATAGTCATAAATATGAGTCAGTTGCCAACCATCTGAATTTTGATCATAGGGCCATCACGAAGCTGCAGTGGTCATATGTGTGAAAAATGGTCATAAGTTATTTTTTTCAGTGCCATTGTAACTTTAAACGGTCACTAAATGAACTGTTGTAAGTCGAGGACTACCTGTAACATGATTTCTTCCAAATTGTCCTCCTTATATGTATTGAAAATCACCAACCAGTAGTGGGTCAAAATTCCATCCTGTCTGGAAGTCCTAGTTAAACCACCAGCACGTGTCTGAAGCTTTCAGTCTTTTTTGCCCCAAAAGTCTTTTTGTTCTGCTGAGTTGACAGGCTCTCCCTCTATTGTTGAGTCTGCTGCCAATATCAATATAAAAGTTGTTCTCTTCTTTGTTGATCGTTATCCAACCTCCGCTTGTTTCTGTTCTGCAGAACAGAAGTCACTGCAGTCACCAAACTTCCCACCAAAACAATGGGTGACAAACTCCATAGCAGTTTGGGTAAAAGACTGGAAGTTTCAAATATCCTTTCTAAGAATACACTTTCTGGCCTTTTCTCCTGCCTTAGTTTAACTGTTTAGTAACTATTGCTGCTTCCACCTACTTTCACAAGATTCTTCATTTGGAATCCTCTCATTAACCCAAGCCTAGATAGGGTTTGGGAACATTTACTACCCTCATGGCATATTGGGGAGGAAATGAAAAGATTTCTATAGTAAAACCTCCAGGCCTTGTAGCGTAGAGGTGTATGACTAGAGTTTTCAACTGTTCTGGTCCCCTCCTTTTGGAAGAGAAACTATTTTAAAAAGAGAGAAAATGTAAAAATCACCTGTCAACTTTAAATATTAAATTGTAAACATTTCATGTTATAGGAGACAGATTATACAGCTGCCCAAATTTACAATATACAGCAGCTGACAAACTAGTTAAATGGGAAAATCCAAAAGACCACTAGATGGCAATGGTCTGCTACAAATGCTGTGATTTCTTGAATAAAATGGGAGATGATGCAATTTAATAATACAGATTAGAATAAGTTTCTAAATAAATGTTAGTATCTTTCAGCCTAGTCTGATATATGCATGAACAATTGGATCCAATTCCTTATAGTTGTTTAGAAAAATGAAATATTTCTACCTATACCATTTTTCCTATTCCTATAGGGAATAGTTGCCCTTGTCAGCAAGTGCTCCTTCTGCCCCCTTACTTGGAAATTTCTTTTTGCTAAAATATCCACTTTTATTGTATATATATATATATATATGAAGAACAATGATACGTTTCTCCTTTTTTCCACACAGCTTCTGGCCCTGTCTTCCCCAAGTTCTATCCCTACTTTTTAAAAGAACAAAGCTTTTTCCTATCCCAGAGGTTATGGTTGAGTCTTTTTTCTGTGCCCATGTGATACATGCCTTCCTATTTGCCAAAGGCTATCTCTCCCCTTTAAACTGTTGATTGAAACTTAGGTGCTGGCTAGCCTGTGGTGGTTTCTAGCCTGCACATTCAGTAAAAAAGTATAAGATTTTGTATTTACAGTCTCCTTGGCTTAGCATGAAGATGTCCTATAGTATTAGCAATTTGCAGAGGACCTAACCTTATGCCAGCATCAATACCTCATTGTCATTTGAGGCATTCTGAAGACAGAGTTAGGTGCCCTGTTCTCAAAATGGTTTTTTCCCCTTTTTCATGTGCTTTTTCAAGAGGCAACTGGACTTTCTGAGCTTCTTGGATGAGAAGCGAAACGTCTTCAAAGAAAAACCAGAAAGTCCAGTTGCTTCTTGAAAAAGCACCTTTGGGATTTACCCAGTAATTGTATCTCAGTCTCTGCTACTCATATCAGGATTACCCTTAGTTGGCAGCCAAAAGAGATAGAACTCTCATTTTTTCTGCCAGCAGTCAATTGACAGTTTTAAGGAATTTAAACAAGAACATTCACTCAGTTGATGATGCAGTAGAAAAAAGAAAGAAAAATTGCAGTGAATTGAATAAAAGCATTATACATGCCAATTGGAAGCATTTTTTTCCCACAAGGGGTGATATTGAGTGGGTTTAGAATTTCAGTGAATAAGGACACTAATCACAGCCCTCAGAATGTTACATATTAAAATTGCATAGATAACTGTACAACACAGATCTGTTACAGGTCTATGGGAAGGGTGCACTGCAGGGGCACCAAAATTTTCTCTCGTGTCTAGAACAGGAGGGAAGCATGGCAAAGCGGCCGTAATAGATGCCTTTGAATTGCATCACACACAAAAGGGAGAATACTACTTTAATGTTACTACGCTTAAGGATTATTTAAGAGCTAGTTTGTTATAGTGGTTAAATGCATCAGGCTTGAAACTGAGAGACTCAGTTCTAACCCTGATTTAGGCATGAAGTTAACTGGATGATGTTGGACTGGACATTCTCATTTCTGGGAATCTAAAGCCACTTCTCAAAAATGTAACCAAAGAAAACTGTCTGGATACATGAACCTGTCAATGTAATTGCTGTGGTTAGGTATAAGTGATAAAAGGCCTGAAGATCTTGAAGCTGCCCATTTGCACGTGAACTATAGCAGCAACATATCTCAAAACATACACATAGAGAGACACAGAGACACAGAGAAAGAGAGAGAGAGAGAGAGAGAGAGAGAGAGATACAAAACATTGGGTGAAAAACATTAAAATATGATGCTTGTTTTATTTGCAATTTGAGACGATATTTTCTATGAGTTTCAATTCCCATTTCCTTTCTAGGGATTCCAGAAAAATCTGTCTTTCTGAGCCACAGTCCAGGACTTCCTTTTTTCCACTTTAACCCCAATATCAAATTGTACCTTTTAAAGCCAAAATTGTTGTTGCAAAAAACTTTTTTTAATTTGCATATTACATTCCAGTCTCCTATTGTGAATATTCTATTCCGATCACAAAATTGTATGCACTTTTTGCACTGTGTACAGCATCACCAGAGCATGATATATTTCGTTCATCTATAGCAAAGAGTTGAAGCCAAATTTGGCCAGTTTCTCAGTCCCAGTACAGAATAGAAAAGGGGATGCAAAAGAAGAGAACAGGGAAGGGCAAGTTTAAGGCAATTAGAGACACAGATTTTTTTCCCGTTTTGAGGATTGTGGAGAGCAGTGGGTGGAATAGCAACGCTATTATTGTATTTAATCAGAGTCGGCAGTGATGGATTTCTTGGGGGTGTGTGGATGTGATTTAAATTGAAAAGTTTAAATGAAGATTCAACCACACATGTTTGCTTTTGAACCCATTTTTGCTGTTTTCCACCAAAAATGTTAGGAAAATGGGCTGTTATTTCTTGGTGGTGGAATTTTAAAATTAGCCAGTGCTTTCTGGGAGCTTTTGAGAGAAAGAGATTGGGGATATAAATCTATATCAGTTGCAGGTTGCTGTTCTGGGTCTGTAATGTTTAGTTCAGTCTTTTCAAAGCAGTAAGAAACAGGAAAGTCAGAAATAATCAATGATGGAATAGCATCACATATTTTTACTTTATTTGCTTCCATCGGCATATAATAAAACAAAAAAGCAAAATTAGTATCTTTACATTCTAACCACCTAAACACATTCTAAATATTCTAGTTGCTTTATTGCAAGACCAAGTAATAGTTGTTGTCACTTTACATGTGATGATCTAAAGCGCCAATCTTAGGCTATTCTTCTCTGGCCTGTCAATGTTCACTGGTGAAGTGGCTGCTCTTGAGTAGAATCAGATTCATCACCATCATTTTAGCCATTGACTATCCACTGCAGGATGAAGGCATCTTCCGCATGTTTCCAACCAATACGGTCCTGAGCTTTCTTTTGCCAATTGGACCCGCAATACTCAGTGATGTCGTTCACACATCACACATTTCATAATTCAGAAGTTCCTTTTTTTTCTATTTAGACAATGTACTTGCACTCTTTTAACTGTTTTGTTTTCTCCCATGCAAGGGGGATCATTAACCCTGTGGGAGGTTCCAGGAGTGCCCGGACAGCACCACTGCAATGCATTTCTGTGGCTGAAGGACACACCAAGCCAGTATTGTGCTTAGATGCTACTGATGAATTGTTATTTTCTGGATCCAAAGGTACGTTTGTCTGGTTTTAATGACCTAGATGCTGGAAGGATGAATAGTGCCATACACATGTTCTAAAGCAGGGATGTCAAACTCAGAGGCCGCGGGCTGGATACGTCACGTGCTGGCCACACCCCCTCCCCCCCCAGGTTAGCAAAGGGGAAAAAAATCACGATATGTCACATGGTGACAACACGACATCGCAAGTTTGACACGCGTGTTCTAAAGGAAGTTATATTTGAGTGGTTTCTTTATGGGAACCATATGTCTATTATGATAGCTATCAATACATCTCATAACCCACCTTTTTTGAGGACACATTTTCAGAGTCACCTATACTACTAAAAATAAGTGGGTGGCAATCTGTAACTCACTTCTATTAAAACAGTTTCAGAATCCAGATTAAGAAGAACATGTGTCTCCTGGACCAGTCAGTGGTGATGGTTTCCATGTTTTTTGTGTACGCCTCAAGATATCTCATAGTTTACTAGAGACTAGTGGCTTCTTTTCTCAACAGAGAAGAAAAAGCCTTTCTGATTCAGCTTTCTTTCCTTTCCAAAGATCGGAGTTGCAAAATGTGGAACTTAGTGACAGGACAGGAAATTGCATCTTTGAAAGGTCATCCAAATAATGTAGTCTCCATAAAATACTGCAGTGACTCTGGCCTGGTATTCACAGTCTCTACCTCTTACATCAAAGTATGGGATATCCGTGATTCTGCAAAGTGCATCCGTACTCTCACGTAAGTAATCACCGCAATGCATGTTTTACCGTCATCTTTCCCAAGATCCCCTATGCCCTTAGCATGTAGAACGAATACACATTCCAGATTTCCCAGCTAGAATATCCCGTGGATGCGCTGAATGAACATTGTGAAAGCCGGAGTCTAACAAACCAAGTAGATAACCATCTGACTAACATCACGTGAAATTTGGTTTTTAAGACAGCTAAGAAGAAAAGAGTTAAGTCTTATCTTGTATAAACCCGTTGTTGGCTCTGATCACATGGGTTAATTAATCCTTATTGCAGAGGAAGATAACAGAAAGAAAACAAGCTTAAGCTATGAATTATTTTTTGTTTTTGCACTGGACAATTATAACTGCAGTTAGCTATAATTGTAAGATTGAGTAAGATTGTGAGTAAGACAAGTAAGATTGAGAAATAATTTGTTATAGTTATGTGAGTTTGCAATATGTACATCAATGGGGATTCTATTCTGTTGATAAAATTACCTGTGGTGAGTCTCTTGTAAGGACAAACCTCTGCTGTTTTCTTATTGAACTCCATTCATATTTTTGTCAGATATATTTTATGTTTCAGACCCTCCCTCTCTCTCTGTCCACTAGCTCCTCAGGCCAGGTGATCACTGGAGATGCCTGTGCTGGGACCAGTACCCGGACTATCACCAGCGTGCAAGGCGAGCACCAGATCAATCAGATTGCACTTAATCCCACAGGCACCATGCTTTATGCAGCCACTGGAAATTTTGTCCGCATTTGGGAGTTGAACAGGTTAGAAAGAAAACAGAAATCATTTCTTTAACCTTTGTCCTGTAGTGCATTGGACCATTATACCCTGCTTCCCAGAGTTGTGGATGCTTCATCACTGGAGGTTTTCAAGTATAGACTGGACAATCATTTGACTAGGGTGATATAATGCTCCTACCTTGAGCAGGGGGTTGGACTAGAAGAACTCCAAGGTCCCTTTCAGTTCTATGATTTTATGACTTTCTATACAGTTAATGAGGACAGTGAGAGGTGTAATGTGGGACAATATGAGAGACCTACAAATTGCACAGCAAGATAAGCAATCAGCAACTCCTGGGACTGCCCACAGTATACAGGCAGTTGCAAATGTATGGGGAAGCTCAGAAGAGAGTGACAAGAAGTCATTGAAGCATATTGTCATTCCTTTTTGTTTCAGAGAATGTGCATGCTGGAGTTGCCAGTACAGGGAAGGGGCAAAAGAGCACTTTTTCTCAGATAAAATCTGTCTACAATGTTTTGATCACTGTTGTAGTGTTTGGCTATTTATTGGCTTATTTATATATTGAATAGGTTTCAGCCTATTGGAAAGCTGATGGGTCACATTGGCCCTGTGATGTGTCTCACAGTGAATAGGACTGCAAGTAATCATGACTTAGTAGTCACAGGATCTAAGGATCACTACATTAAGGTATTATTTAAGTTTTGTTGAGTGTATTATTAGCATATTCAGGAACACTGTTCCTATATTATTGACAGTCTGCTTCCTCTCCTTTCAAGTATCTTTTCTTGTTTGCCTGCCTAGATGATATCCTCTAGAAGAGAAGAGCATTTCTGATCCAGAAAGATACACCAGCCATGAGGCTGTTCACATTCAGGCAATAGAAATAGAACTAAAGAGCAAATAATACCATTCCATTAAGCACTACTTGGTCTCACTGTTAGCATTTGCTTGCAACATGGGTTTATGTAAATTACTGGGAAAGGTATTAATTGAAAATCAAAGTAGGATCTCTCCAACAGCTGTGATTATAACAATTCTTTCTAGTGAATATCTGCATTTAGTTCTCCACTATATTGCTTACAAAAGATTCAAACTAAGCCCATACCAGCTAGCTCACATCTCAGGTTCCAAAATTGTTGCATATAATCTTCCTGTTTAAAATTTAGCATTGGGATAGGAAGATGGTCCTCTTTCTCTATCACTGTTCCTTCATCTCTAACAGTAAAGTATCACACTGAGTCCAAGGCTTAAAGCACCCCTTTCATTAGCTACTCTTTTTCCTAAGAAGTTCTATTTTGCAGATGTTTGAGATTGCTGAAGGTGTCAGTGGGAACATTGGACCTTCCCACAACTTTGAGCCTCCACATTATGATGGGATTGAGTGCCTAGCTATTCAGGGAGGCATACTCTTCAGTGGTTCCCGTGACAATGGGATCAAAAAGTGGGACTTGGAACAACAAGAGCTCATCCAGGTATCAAAACACTAAACTATGATATCATTGGGCAATAAAAGCGGGGGAGAATTAACTTTGCAAAAGCAGCAAAAGAAATCAGATGTTTAGACTATAGATAACGTTGAAGATATCATGACAAAGTGTCCCTATGTGTCAAGTATATTAGTGGGATCTGATTGGTATTAATGTTACAAAACTATATCCAGCATCATAGGAATGAACTTCCTTATGTCTAGTAGCACTTTCGGGCACACCTCTTCCCCCCATATACAAGTTGTACAGTAGTGTCAATTATAGGGTCGCCCAGTTTTCCAGAACAGATTTGAAGAATGCTTTTGTAATTGTAATGGAGAAAATATTCCTTTCTATTAAAAGGTGCTATTTCAGGGACCATTCAGTTCATCCCGCTGTCATCCGTTCTGTAGTATTAGTACTTCAATAGCTAATGCACTTTCCAAGGTATAGTTTTTGCCTTTATAGCCATAGCACATCTTTCCTGTATCACTGATCTTTAAAATCTTAAAGTTTCGAGAATTATGAAAAGATAAAGAAATACCTCTTGATTCAAACTAGTCAACTGAGTTACTTAATCCGATAATTTCCTTCCTTTAATTAGCTATTGTGACAAGACTTGGGCCCTTTCTGATTTACTGTATTCCTGCTTCTAGCAAATCCCTGCACATAAAGATTGGGTCTGTGCTTTGGCCTTCGTGCCCAGCCGGCCCATGCTGCTGAGTGCCTGCCGTGGTGGGACAGTGAAGGTCTGGAATGTTGACAACTTCACCCCTGTTGGGGACATCAAGGGACATGATAGTCCTATCAATGCCATCTGCACAAATTCAAAGCACATTTTCACAGCTTCCAGGTGAGTGTTTAAGTAGAGTTCTATGATATCCAGGGAAGGGTTCCAAAAGGTTTTGCCTTCTTGATCCCAAGATGTATAAGTGACCTATTTGAGATAATATTGCTTCATTAGAGCCCAGCTACCTGACTGAGGGAGGGTGCCAAAAGAGCCACAGGTGAGTGAGTGACTCTTCAAGGAGAGCCACTATCCATCTAGTGCTGCAGCCATTGGCTGCTCATCTTTAAACCAAAGAAGACTGTTTTGTGAGAGTTGTTTTGTTTATAGCTTCTTCATATTATGCCATTTTGAGTGACTAGCCACCTTCAATGATCCCAAAAAGAAATCCTGAAAGAATGTCTTGCTGCACCCAGTACTGCTATCTGAATATTTTACTGAATCAATCAATGCATACTTGATTAAGGCAGACTTAAATGTTTTTTCTATATATTCAGAAAGCAGGAGCATAGCAGTGGGGATTCTTGGTAACCTGCCATTATAAAACATGATTCTGGCGAAGCTGGGGTTGGAAAACGAGCAAGCACTCAATGCTTGGCAGAAGTGCATCTCCTGGGAGGGCAACTGAGAATACATCATTCACTTTCTTCCCTAAGGCAATTTCTGATCTTCACTTTTCCGACCATGTTTCTTTTTTTCCCTTTTCTGTTTTCCTTTTTCTCTTCTTCTTCTCCTTCTCTTTCTCTTTCTCTGTGTCACAGTGACTGTCGGGTAAAGTTATGGAATTACGTGCCTGGGCTCACCCCCTGCCTTCCACGACGCGTCCTTGCCATCAAGGGCCGTGCCACCAGTCTGCCTTGATCTTCCTCCTTCTTCTCTACTCTCCTGCTTACTTTTTCTTGCTGTGCTCTCCCTCCCTGCCTCTCTTTGTCCTCCCTGTCCCTTTCTCTGGGAGCTGATTTCAGCTGCTTCTTGACGGTATGCAATGCTTACTTGCTTTTCTTTCCTTTAAAGGGACAGTAAGTGAAGGTGTCTTCTAAGGGAGAATTCACTATTTTACCTCCTAAGTGGGCATCCTAAATGCACCTTCTATTCTTCCCTAACTTTGCCAATTTGGTTCCAGTGTCAAGTGGTCTGTGCTTTATTTGGAAACCTGTCATACTGAAATAAGTTTAAACTTGTTCCTAGCAAAATCAGTTCAAGATCAGTGTGTTGAGGGTCAATTGGCTTCCAGTGAGGTACTTTCAATTCACTGCCTGGTTTTTGCAGTATGAGGACCAGTCAGTGTGATATAGCGATGAAAATGTTGGATTACAGAGGAGGAGGTATAGATTCAAACCACCCTCAGGTTTGTAAGCTCCCTGGGTGACTTTGGGTCACACTCTGTCTCTTTCTGTCTCTCAGCCCAACCTGTTGCTGAGAGGATAAAATGAATGGAAAGCCCTCAGTAAGCCATCTGGATTTCCTGGAGGAAATATGGAATAGAAATCTAGTTTAAAAAATGAAGATATCTGCCCCCCTCCCCCACATGTATCAGAATAGGATCATGAGCCCAAGAGTAGTTTCTAGGCCTTTGGGTGTCACAAGAGCATGAAAGATGGGAGAGACCTAAAACCTCTCTATTAGGCAGATTAAAATAATAGTGTCCAAAATAATGTACAATATGTTTTATTGAACCTGCTTTTTAAAACTATGCTTAAGTTAGTCAATTTTATGTGGAAAGAAAAGCAGTTATATCGGGGCAGGGTTAAATTACCTCCAGATTTGCCAAATCTCATTCATTCCCTGAGTTGCAATTTGCAATAAAATGGCATCTTCAGGGAGAAATAGGAAGTATTAGAGATAAGCAGAATGATGGGAAAGCACCAAAGGACTCAGATCAGGGGCCCCTGTATTTCTCTTTCAACATGAAAATGTGCTGGTATGCCATTTTAAAGTATACCATGTTAAAGTACATTTAATCTAATAGGTAATTTGGCTTTTAATTTTTTTCTGTTGCTCACTTCATGTAATGCTTTGCTTTCAAATGTACAAGCTTTGCTTTTTTACTGATATTCCTCACATTCTTATCCTTTTACTTTTATTCCCAGTGACTGCACAGTGAAGCTCTGGAGTGCGAGGAAGCTACTGAACAGCACAACCTAGAACTTGAGAAAAAACAGCTATGGTCTTAAGAAGACTAAGATGGAGCTTGGCTAGGAAATAGTTATTAATACTCTCACAGCCAGGGCTTCAGGATGAGATGGCTGCTTGGTTTTCTGACAAGCACATGGGTTGGAGAGGGCAAAGGAAGTCTCCTTTTCCGTTTACGTGTTCAAGTCTCCTTGCTTGTCAGATGTCTATGGTGGCAGTCATTGTAAAATAGAGCCAAAAAAGAAGACAAAATTTGGTGCTGAGGTTCTTTCAGTCAGAATTCATCTGACAAGTCTACAAAATAGGGTGTTGAAAAAAAGGAGTCAAAATGTTTTATCAATCAAAATTAGATTTTTCATCCTTGTATAATTAAACAAGGTTTTCCCATGGTTTCCAGCTCTCCAGGAACTGCCTATATCCTGCTTATGCCCATAAGACATTACAGTGAAAATAATTAGAGAGAAAATCAAGGGTTGCTAGTTCCTTCCTGGATAGTTGATTGTTACGTTTTAGGGGGTATTTCTTGTTCTAGTTGGTCTATCAAGAGGATTTATGAAGTACTGACTTTTATTTCTTACTTTTATCTGTGAATTGCTATTTGTTTTCTTTTTGAAGGGGGGAAGGATTAGAGAATGCAAGAAAATGAGCCACTTTAATTTGAGCACATAATGTAGTGTTTCTCAGTGGTCAGTATAAATTCAGAATTGCCCAGAGGTTTTCTATTTCATTTGCCAAATATTCTTGAGGTTGATTTTCCCAGATTCCTGGAATGACAGTATTAAAAGAAAAAAGACAACCAACAATTTTATTAAATAGAGCAATATATTTAGTAAGTGATTTGATTAACTTTGAAAACTTTGGAAGAGGTGCTGTTTCCTGAATACCAGTTATAAAGCTGGATCCTTTTTTCTAAATGTTAGATAAGCAACAAGTAAGAGAGACCTAAACCGACTAAATACGTTTAGGATTCTTCTTCATGCCATCATTTGGCAATTCCGGCAAAGAAGTAGCCTGGACATGCCACTTTCTCTTCCCATTCTCAAATTATTATATTTCGGTAACAAAAGTGTAATGACTGCAGAAATCAACTGTCCCCTAGCACAGGAAGGAGGACATTTTGTGCCCTCCTTTGTCTGGGAACAGAAAAAATGTGGAACCTTCCCTTCCAGCTTTCAAACAGGGTAAGGAAGATTTGAATTGCTAAGCACAAGGGTGTTGCAATGCATTCCTGTATTACTGGGGAGATCATGAGCCTGCCTCTCTTAATCTCACCCCCCAGCATCTTTTTTGTCGTTGTTTACATCTTTTTAAAACATTCACATTTCCATGTCACAATAAGGAGCAAATGGAAAGAAGTTGATGCTCTGTGTTTAGAAACTTGAATTTTTCACAGGATATTGTTCACTGCACTTGATTTTTAGCAGCAAATATTGGCCTAAGCCCTTGAAGATCCATCACTATGTGGGAGAAGCTTTCGTCTGCGTGCAATGTAGCCAGGGCTGTCCAAGCTTCTCTGAAGGATTGATCAAGCACTCTTCACATTGTTATAGGATTCATCCTTAAACTTTTAACTTGCGTTGTACTCTTCCATCAGAGGACCAAGGATTTAAATTGATCGCTCAGCAGATGACTTGGGAAAGCCACCTGCTAGTAGGGAAATATGGACCAGCAGGTTAAAGCAATTTGCTTTCTGAATGCTTTGGACCATTCTACAGCTCTGCTTTTAGTTTGTAGGAGTCTTTGCTCTACTGCCTTGGATTAGTTTGGAATTCTGTCCATTCATTTGTGTTATGAAAATCCCTTTCTCTACACTTAAGCTGCTGAATCTTCCATCCAAGTGGAAAGTTGTATTGTAATTCTAAATAGGTGTTCAAATGATTCTGTGTTTTGTCTTGTGCAATTGGGGGTGGGGGTGGGGCAGCAGGGAGAGGTGTGTGACTGCGATTTTAAGAGGGTGAGAGCTTGTTTTGAGTTAACCTACCTCATGGTCCAAGGTGTTTTCTCATTTTGTTGTGGGTTTTTTTTGTTGTTAATAGAACTTGAATTGATCTGGGAAACACACAGTATCACTGGTCCCAATTTCTAAGCTCAAGAGGAAAGTCTGATGAAAGGAAGCTGGCCTCTGTGTAATCTCAGAGGGAGCATTTACATATTAAGGCTATACTGTGTTAACTGCATCTTGGTATCTTTTGCAGTCTTATCAATTTAGCATTCTAAACTGAGTGGGGAGGTGGGTCATAAGATTCCAAGATTGAAAGAGGATAATCTTCCACAAAATCAGCACAATCTTTATTTCTGCACATGGAACCCAAATTGGTTTTTTGGGTGGGTTTTCTCTTGCCATTTACATTTGTGGTCCCCTTTGAATGTTTTTGCCTGCAGAAATCTTTGAATAGATTGTGAATTAGCTCACCGTTCTCCATTGACTTACATTATTTGTTTAGAACAAATAATATGAAGCCTACAAAAGATAATATTTGTCTAAATCTATCTGCCAGGGGATATTTTTATAGGCTAAATAAAGGATTGTGTGATTTGTGGTCCTCCAGAAGTTGTACTTCAGCTTCCATCTTTCCTCACTTGGCTAGCTCAGATTCAAAGCTGATGGAAGCCACACATTCCTTCTTAAATTACTGCCCATTTTTGCCATAGAGTCCTGGGTGGCTCTTGCTTTCTTGTCTTTTGACACAATTATTCTCCATTTTTTGGGAGGGGAGGGGTGAACCTTGCCTCTTTTAATACTTCTGATCCCATGGATGTAGAAGGGGGAATTGAGCTGATTTCTTGGATTTAGTACATATAATTTACCCTATTGTTGATTATACTTGAAGCACATAATTGAGAGGATACAAAGTAAGCAGCAACGGGCTTTTCATCTGTCTCATAATTTTTGAGAACTGAACAACAGGTTACCGTAATAAGATTAATGAGACTAATAATGGTTTTGAATCTCTGCAAGGATGTTTTAGAACATGTTATCATGCTGTCCCTAAGGCTAAAACTCTGTTTAAGGAGCCTACTGATTGTGTACTAATGTACACCAGTCACTCAGTCTAGGGTTGGGACGATGGTTTTAGTTGCAGTCCCAGCATACCTGGACGTAACCAGATTGAAATTTTGTTTCAAACAACAGGTGCCTTTCCTTATTCTGAAAGGTCGGGTTTTTTACCCGTAGAAAACACTGGTGCTTGTCTGGGGCTTCTGTGAGGGCTGTGTCATCTGGCAAAATGGTATTAAGTGTGAATGTGTGTGTGTCTGTGTGCACGTGTGCATGTAAGGATACAACGTATGTAATATTTTATACCTCTGTGTAAATAATGTAAGTTATTTAAAGTTTCTGATGTACATGGTTTTCCAATGAATGTTTTTGTTCCTCCTGCTAATAAATTTATTCAACTGAAATGCCAAGTCTGGTTTTTGCATTAAAAAGCTAATACAAAGTCTTTAAAAAAAATTAAATCAGAAGCTTGCGGGTTTGAGAAGTTGGATCCCTAAACTATTACAGAACACATGCAAGGATTAAAAATAGCAAGGAACTTGGAAATAGCCCTGAGCAGACATGGAGAACTTCAGTCTCACAGGCCTAATCTGATAAAGTAGCTCACAGTCCTCCAGTATCCTTACCATTCATTCTTTGCCCGGAAAGTTTTCTGCATAGGGAATGGCCTGGAAGGGAGAGAAATTAACTTAAAAAAGAAATTTCTCTTTCCCAGACTTTTATTGCCTTATAATATCTATGTGTTCAGGCAAAATTACCCCCTCTTCCAATTTTCAAGTGAAGAATACAATGGTTAGAAAGTCTATACTTATTCTAGGGTAGAAGACTTATTCCTTATCCTACTTTTTAAATGTTTTCTAGACTATTAAACTATTCCTTAAGTGGACAAAACCAGAAGTATGAAAAGCAAGATGAATGATACAAAAACATTTCCAGTGATTAAGAATGAAGCAGTCCCATGATGCTCAAAACCACTGTTGTTATACAAATTGTCTTTTGTAAATCATTTAATCAGTGTTCACAAATATTTTTTTGCAGAGATCTGGGTAATAGAGGTTCTAGACTGGGCTGAATCAAATTCAATGCAATTTTTAATATAAAGTTGAAGGTAAATTGCTTTTTCCATAAGTATTGGTTTTACTTTGTGGGAAGAAAAAAACCTTGAAAAATGGAGAGGACATGTTTGAATTCTGACATACTGTATCAGAGAAATTGGGGTAAGAAAAATGTCATTTGAAGATTTGAATTCTAATACTTATATAAAATTACAATTACTAACCAAAGCCTGTCTTCTGGTTCTCTTTCCCCTTCATACCTGAATGACATCCAAGTCATCAGAACATCGCTGACATTTTTTTTTAATAATGTAAATAGGTCGAACATTTCCTTAGCTTGATTTCTACATTTAATGAAGCCAAAAGGCATAGAACACTGACAGGAAAATAGTTGGCAGTACTAATAATTTACCGAAACTTAGAACTGTAGTATATACCCTTGAGAAGGACTGAATATTATCTCCACCCTGTAGGCTACGATTTGCTGTAAGGATATACAGAAAATACTGCAGGGAAAAAATAATTTTGGTTGGGATCCATGATTAACCAAAAGTGCTTTGGATTGGTTGCGGCTTAGTAGGAACAAAACCCACAACATTTCCATTGCCCAAAGTTTCTGCCAAAACAGCATTCAGAGGGATTGTGGAGTAATTTTTATGCAGTGCATTACTTTGCCCTCTTCTTCTCTTGTCTCCATTCAGCTATCATCACAAAGTTCCAATGTGGCACTGGCCCACCTGCTTCTGATCTTTCCAGCGGCTTCTCTGTCCTCTTACATTGTCACTGCCGCCACAAGTTTGCACATGCCTTCAAATTTGGCTTTTTCCTGCTCCTCCCCTCCCTGACCCACTTCTACCCACAGGAACCATGTTTTAGTCCATCTTTGGAACAAAAGAACCCAACAAGTGTTTTCAATTAGGAACAGATCACCCCATGTTAGCTACTCCACACATATGTTGCTCAACTCTAAGATTGCTGAGTTTATTGTTGAATTACCTTATGAACCTATAAGACTAGTTTCTGGCCATAAGTGTAATGCTCTGCGTATGTCTTTGTGTAAACCATCTTGTTTCTTGCAAAAGAGGTCAGTAAATAGCGACTTGTTTTCTTACAGCTGACAAACCAGTCATTAATCTCTTCTGCAATAAAATTAAAGCTGGTTGTCTGGCTCAGTGCTAGATGATTATCAACTATGTGACATGCAATTTGTTCTATATAGGCAACCCTCTGCTTCCATAATTTAATGAGGATTGCATACAAAAGTTGAGCGATATGTTATAGTTCATCCATCAAAATGGACTTATTTTTAATACAAAATTCCATTAAAACTGAAAATTCATACACAGGTCCACAGACATAGCAAGATTTGTGAATTAGATTAGTCTAAACAAAGGCAGAATAACAGAGCGGAGCATGAAGTACACTCAGGCAGACCATTGGCTGCAATGGAACATTGGCTTGTTCCTAACTTTCTTTAGGAACAAAGAAGGCGAATCCAGTAATTGGGAAGGAACTTGCGTAGATACACATACATTCTACTTCCATCAGAAAGTAAGTTGTAGTCAGAAATAGCTCTGACTACAAAAAACATAATTTCATTTCCATAAACTATAGACACTCTAAAGTTGTTTCCAGCACAGACCTAAGAGAATAAATAGGCAGACAAACCCTAGTTACTTTGATCTATATTTCATATAATACAAGAAACATAAATTCTGTTGTCATCAGTACACTGTTTCAATTCATCATAAGAACATGGTCTCACGTAGCTTGCAGAACAAATCCCAGAGTTTCTTTTCCAAATAGAAGGAGCACAAGATGCAAGAACGTGTCAAGACTTGAATTAAGGCCTCTTCTTCCCCTCCCAGACAAGGGCCTAAGAGGTAATCATCCTGCTCACGTTTCCAGGGTCTAGCAGCCTCTAAACCTGAGTAATGATTTCTCCATTTTCCGGGACATACACCTGCACAGGGGCTCCTTCAGGAGAGCGTTTGAGGATATGGACACGAGGTATCTGAAAGTTCAAACAAAAACCTTTAATAAAACTCTTATTTTTAGCAGGGCTTCCCATTACCTATTTACTACCACTACAGTTCATCTATTTTATTTTTATTTAGCGTAAGACATCTACAGAGAACATGCAATCACTGATATACAAATTTAATTTAAATAAAGCATCAGTGTGTGTATGTGTGTACACACACACACATACACAGACACTACGATATAGGAGATAAAATATTAAATTAAGATAAAACCATAATAAAATCACCATAATATGGAGTCACAGAATTGCAATGAGATAGACGTTATAATTCACTAAGGAAGCTAACCATCTAACTGCTACTATTAAGAAACTAATTTATTGAGAGAGGGGGGAAATATGTGACAAATAGAGATAATTACATTACCTTCTCCCTTAAACTGTGTGTCTAACAGCTTGCATGTTAACATCAGGACTGATTTAGAGAAGATGCTATAACAGATGGATCATTCTTATGTACTCCACTGTTAAAATCAGTAGCACCTCTTAAGAGAAAATTCAGAACATGGCAATAGAGTAGCTACACTAGCTGGCTGCATGGGGCTTATAGATTACTAATTTATGTTTTAGAATTTCCCATTCTACATGCAGTGCTGTGCAGTCAAGCAACTATGGATATGAGAGCTCAGGAAACATCAAGAATCGGAAATGTTTCTGCTAATCTGTTAATACCTGAAATACTTCACAACTGAAGTGAAACCCACCAGGTTTCTATTCAGTCAATGACCCGAATATCAGGCTAGATGTTCCAGAAGGTCAGCTACATTAGCCTGTGTGACAAATGCAAGAATCACTGGGAGAATCTTAAAGACCAGCATATGTAATATAGAATCAGTTTATAGACTAAAGCCCATTTAATGTGATGGTCACATTGTGTAAGCAGTGTTTCTCAGGCTGATAAACATGAATCAGATTTCACACAGTTGGATTCTAAGTTTGTGTCTAGAATTCTTAACTCCAAAGCTCACAAACCAACCCATCCAGTTAAGTACATGATTTTAACAGTGGACTTTCAGGACTGGTGGTAGAGCATTGTGAAGGGTTAATCTCCCATGACATCGCTGCATGGCTTCAGTGTTCTACTTAAAACAGATTAGAAAAAAATGCAATGAGCTGTTGAAGAACCTGCCTTTCTAGCTCATGCAACCACTTCCTAGGATAACAATTTTGCAGCTCTGTTTCAAAGGAGTGGAAGGTAAGCATTAGGGATTATGAGAGGAGGAAACCAAAGGCAAGTTTGTGCTTGCATGGTGTGGGCCTGCGCTGCAGGCCAGGGAGATGTCCAAGGAGATGAAAGTTTTACTCCTTATGAAACATCCACACATCTGAAGACGGGGGGGAAATCTAGAACAAACAAAACATAATCCATAGCACACAGATTCCTTTCAATGACTACCTTTCTGAAAGTAGGTAGCGGAAGCATTCCCAGAATTCTCTGCCATGACAAAGATAAAAGATAAATACTCCCTCAAGACCAACTTGACAACTGGCGACTACATGGCAATGGCTAGAAATTGGGATCATTCTTGTCAATCACACAAAATTTGCCCCTGCCTTCTTCCAGGACAACTTTTTCAACTTTTCATTCTAGCCTACAGCCCTGCATTGCCTGATGATCTGGAACCTGACTAATAACCAGGTCTGATTCTGTGTAGCCATTTGAGATCAATCAAATTCACCTAACCTGGCGAGGCCTTTGCTATAACCCTCAAAAGCACTTAACCAGCTTTTTCCATCAGATGCCCTCCAGATGAATTAGTATGGAACTGTGGGAGTGGAAGACCAAGTCTCCAGAGGACTCTACATTCAGAAAGGCTGCTCAAAACAAAGGAGCTTATGTGCAATTTAACCATTTCCCACCAGTTTCAGATAAACGTAGACTGAACAATAGATACGATTTATCAAATCAGGGATGAGTTCAGTAGAACTAGAGTGGGCAAAATTTAGTGAAAATTTATCATCTGAACATTTCAGTCTTTGTCATAGGCTTAAGCAACTCTTATTGACACTGATGACCCATAAGTGTCCTGAACATCAACTCCTCCTACTGTATATCTGTATATATCTCTTACTTGGAAAGAACATTTTAAAATATTGTTTTAGGAAAGGTGGTATCACACGCACAATACTGATAGAATATTTGTAGCTCAGGGTTGAACTACGCAATCCTTGCATTCTCTCATACGTTCTCTGAGCTTGGTTGTTGTCTTGCAGACATTTCATTAGTCAACTAGGTAACATCATCTGTGTTGATGATGTTTATCTAGTTTGCTAATGAAACTTCTGCAAGAAAACAACCAAGCTTAGAGAGCACCAGCAACTCCAAAGCACAGTATTAGAAGGCACAGCTCTAATATTAAAGAACTGGCTGTTTTCTCAGGCCCTGGGCTAAGGTGGATGAAGCCCTTTGTGGTGTTTTTGTGTATGTTTTTGAGTTGTTGGCAGACTTCGCTCTTCTTATTTATGTATCTTGGGGGGGGGGGGGTT
>JANHFL010002601.1:79079-94792 GCA_032468155.1 Oxyrhabdium leporinum | reverse complement strand
AAAGGGTTTTTAAGTTGTGAACCGCCCTGAGTCCTTGGAATGGGGCGGTATATAAATTTAATTTTAATAATAATAATTTTAATAATAATAATAATAACATATATATATATATATTCTCTCTCTCTCTCTCTCTCTCAAGCTTGCTTCCCAAAATATGTACTTACAGCTTTGCTTTCCAAGCCATCTAAGAGGTATTTTAAAGTCATTCAATGCAGCATTTGTATAAATTACAGAAGGGTGGCCCACCTGTAGGCCCCCCCTAATGGTCCCTAGGAAAAATGATGCAAAATGAGCATGGCTCTAACATATCATGGCCAGGGTTGGATTTGATTGTAAGTTTACTTCTGTTTTACTTCCTTGAGGACTATGCTAAGTTTATACTTGACTTTTACATATTTCATGCTTCAAAATAGCAGGAAATAAAAATTCAGTGGTATGGCTGGATGAGGCAGCAAGAGTTACAAAAATGAATTTCAGAGATTGTACTGAATTAGATAACCATGCTCCAGATTGATTCCACTTACCTTCTAAGGGTGGAACAATGGTCTTTAGCTGGGACGACTGTTGGGATGCCAGGCGATAGTCACAGAGCGCTTGCTCCAACTCCTTCAGTTTCTTTTCCTCTTTCAAAACAGCACTTTTCCGCCGTTTTCGGACCTGCTTGGCAAGATTTTCTTCTTTGGAAAGACACCGAGCAGCTTCAGCAATCTGCAGCTGCAGAGCCAAATCTCTCTCTAATGTGCTCAGCGGATCCTGGAGAAAAGAGAGGGAGAGTATATCCCAGAAATCTGCCTTTTCTTAGCAAGGGTGGTGCGACTGGCCTTCTTAAGAGAATAGAAGGGGGATCTAAAGTGTCAGAACTTAAGAGTCACTCCTTGAAGAAGTCAGCGCAGGTCTGACATCATCACCCCATTCTCTGCTCCCAAGACTCCTTTTGTGGACATCTTGGTAATTAAATATGATGCATCCTTTTTATCTAGTTATGTTTTGAACGCTTTCTAGTAATACCCTTAGTCACTGTAAGCTGATCTGGGGGTTTCCATAGAAGCCAGAAGCCAACCATGTTTTGTAAGGCTTGTGCCACAGAAATCTGTGTGAATTAGAGTTGACACTGGTCATGCAAGGAAATCTTTGCTACGTAAGAGAAATAGCATTTCCCCCCCCCTCCCAATGATTATTTCGGGCTAGATGCTTTTGTCTGGGATGTGGAAAACGGATAAAAAGAAGAAAAGAGGGGGGGGGGAAATCAATGTTTTTAACAACTTTCAGATGAGCATGTTCAGCATGCTACCTTTGAAATCATGGGAGTAGAAGTCTACACATCTGAAAATTGCCAGTTGTTGAGAAACACTCTTTTAAAGCATAGTGTATTGTTCCACATAGCAAAAAAAAGTCTCTGGCACAAAAGGATTGTATGTGTGTTTGATTTGCTCAGTGAATGACTGATGCTCCAGGCAACGTGTCACAAAAATCTGTGGCACATAAGTAATAACAATCCAAATGGCTCACAAACTAATGAAAGATCTGACACTTCCCTGTTGGATCTGCTAGGCAAATATGGCCTGCTGAAAAACAGCATCTTCCCTATCCTCAGTTGCATAAAAGATTCCAGAGTTCCCTTGTACATACTGTATGCATGTGTGCAGATAAGAGCATACACATACATGTGTACACATATGTAGTAAGCATTCTAGTATGAGAAAATCTACAGGTTGATGGAGACAACAAAATGAAGTTCCTTCAGATATAGGAGTGCATAAAGAAAGGTAATTAATTGAATTTAGGCTGAAGATAAGTTAATTCTTTTGGAAATAACATCTCCCTTCATGGTCTAACTATGGCCTCAGGACTTATTGCCCTTGAAAGATTTTCATGATTCATATAATGCTGACTTAGTGTGCAAAATACACTATGTTTCAAATCAATTTTCCTAATAGTTCTTTTTATATATATTGAACATTCAATAAACAAGGAAAAACAAACAGGGCAAGGTCACGCTTAGCATACAATACAAGCAAAGGTGCATATTATCATGTTTCTAGAGTTATGGGAAAAGATGGGCCAAGATAATATTGCATAAGGTACCAGACACTTCCTTCACTAAATGTAATTCTCCTGTCACATTTGCAGCTAGAATAATTAAACAGCAATCACAAAGAATGATTTTCAGTTCTTTCAAGGCATGTTTACAAGCAGTGTAGGGATGCTAATCCAATTTAAAGATTTAGGTGGTGATTATTTTGGATTTAAGTAATCTGCAGTTAAAAGGGTGTGCTCTTTTGTATTTTCTACTGGACTGATGTCTAAAGCAAAATTCCCAGCTACCTGCTGAACCTAGCAAACCGGATGCGAAAAAAACTATCTACAGACTAAGCAGATATCTTCTGTTTCCAGTACAACAGGTTCCTAATAGTTGAGGAGGAAACACAAAGTAGTAAGCAATATTTCAGTGAGCTTGGAGGTTAAGGAGAAAAACAAAACCTTCCCAAGATTAGAATAGCGTGTGAATGTACATGCACATGCCTATGAGTCTGTGTGTGAGAGACAAAGAGAAGCAATGGGCTTCCAAAAGAGCAATTTTATTTAGCACCATACTCTTTGCCTCCCATTGAGGCAAATGAGAGAACAAACAGCACGACACATGCCACCTTTACTCTGAGATTAGTAAAACTGAACAGGACAAAGAATCTCTGTATCCCACATCTTTGAATGGAAGGAAACCCGAAGCTTCCATGTCCATTTGGGATGATTTATCTACCTTCACTTTCTACTGAAAATCACTTTCAGACACTTTTTCTGGGAATCCCCAAGTTATAAAGATCCCATGCAATCTTTTTCTACAGAGAAAAAAGTTTTCTGGATTAGCTGAACCAGATTTCAAAGGGAGACCAAGCTCTCTCTCTCTCTCTCTGTGTGTGTGTGTGTGTGTGTGTGTGTCCATCCATGTATCCTGTCTTTTTTATTTACCAGGTTACTCCTACTGAAGCGGGAAAGTTGGAAATGCTACATATTGGCTTTCGACTGGCAGTGTTAGGACCCTTCTACCCTTCTACCCGGAAGCACCTAACTCTATGAAAGGAACAGCAGGTACAAAATGATCAAGAACGTTCTTTTGCTTTATGGCTGAACCTATAGAAATGTTTAAGTTCCAGAACACTGGCCCGATCTTTGCTGAGATGGCCTCATAAAGATTAAGAAGTAACATAAGAGTCCTTACAGAGCAGGTTAAGAAAACAGAGATGCCAGACTTGTACTCAGCCAAGATCACCAGCATTGCAAAGCTACTCTTCTTCCACCCTGTTCCAAAAAGCCTTAGCAGCAGAAGTTCCCATGACTACTGCTATTAAGGACTGGAGCAAGCAAAATGAGATGCTGATCTGGTAATCCTGCTCAGACACCTTTGAAGGCCAGAATATCAAACAGGGACTCCCAGAACCTCTTTCCTAATCAAACTAATTGTGTCCCTGACTGAATTGCAATCCAATTGTTTTTCTTCTTTTTCTTGGAATTTATTTATATTTACATGCTGATTTAGGAAGCAGAACCTCCAGCATAACTCAAATGTCTGTGCTCATCCACATTCTCTAAACCCCCAAAAGCTGTGAGCAAGATGTCTTACTGCTCCTGAAAGAATAGCCTTTTGGTCCAGTTTGAAAGCAGCACCAATTCGACGGCGGACCTTTGGGGGTTTCTCTCCTGGTTTCAGAGGATACTCTGAAGACAGCATTCCTGTCAATTCCTGCCAAAAAAAAAATGTAGAAGCAGCATAAGTCAAGGAGATATTAATGGTAGGCAATGTAAAGCAGCTGAAATGAGTATCGTGAAAGAGCAGCATATTCGTTATTAACTGATTTATTAATATATTTCTCCTGCCAGATAGGAGGGGAGGTATTTATGTGATTTTTCTCCTGCTGCTGCCATAATGATTTAATAGGCCTTGGGCATTGCATACCTTGACCTGGCAATAGGATGCTATATGCTCTGCTGCCTGAAGTAGCAATTTAACCGAAATTGCTGCTGGAGCTGATTGCCAAAGGGGCACAGGCAATATCTATTTATTCAGCACAGCACCACAGTGTATTTTATTTAACTTTTTTGAATTTGCATTTAGTCACAGGCCTGAAAATGGACTTCAGAACAAATGCATACACCACACACACACACAATCAATAAAAGGAGACAAATAAGTTCACATTAATTTTAATGGGCTTGGTATGCAGTTAGCTTTTGGCTTTTTTCTTATTTCCTAAATAGCCTTCATTTAATTTCAGGCACAGAGAATGATCAAAAATTGATGCTAGGGAAAATATCCAAGATTGAATTCATTGCAAACTAATTTCTAAACTAATTATTTTTAAAAGGCTTTTTATAAGTTGGTGATCAGTCAAACAAAGAAACAGGAAGACAGTCAATGAATTGATCCATGGGAAGAACTAGATCCTAGACACAATAGAATATTCAGGAGGAGACTCCCAATAGGGAACCAATTGCAGACAAGTTTAATATTAACTTAGTAACTTTCTGCTTATACTTTGTCACAGAAGATAACAATGGCTCGATGGGACGGATTTTATTTGGTAGAAATTTCCCCAGATTCACATATCAACTAACCGCTGTGCTCAACGGCAAAGGGAAAAAAACTTCATCTGGTTTATTAAGGAACTTGAAGGGAGACTCTTAATTGTAGTTTTAATTAAAAGACTTGAATTGCTTTACCAAGCTATTTCTTAAATGACGCATGAGCTTCTATCAGAGACCAAGTGTTCATGAGATCCATTTTACTCTTTCGCTACCCTTACACTTAGCCTAGGTAACACTTGATCTCTATAGAATGCCCTTCTCATTTCCTTGGACAATGGAATCCCAACCCTTCCAGACATGCATTTTTTCCTGTAGGAATGCAGCTTACAAATCCCTAATAAGGTTAACAATTCTACAATTCTCTCGGCTCCTTACTGCTTCACGCAAGCATAATCTTCGTAGTTCCTGTAAACAGGCTTCCAGACGTTCCTCAAGGGCCTTTTGCTGCTTCCTCATGGCTTGTGTCAAATCCTTCATTGCAGCCGTGGGGCTATCAGGTCCTGAAAGAATAATTTTAAAAAGTACAGATTGATTTGTCAGCCAGGAGAGAAAAGAAAGTTTGATGGGATGGATTTTGATAATATTTGATCAGTCAGACAGAGATGGCCTTCGGCAGCTTCTCTGAGCACAGGCCAGGATTGTAAAGGTATCTTCAAAGAGCAATAACATCGTTATCACAAAACTGTGTTTCACTTCAAAAGAGCTCTTCTGAAGCTCATCGGATGAGGCATGGAATGTGTCCAACAGCAAGGACTGAGTAGCTCCATTTTATAGACAATAGGCTGGTCAAATTTGTTACAGGCACGATAAAGACAAAGCCTAAGGGCCAATATCCCTAAATGTTATGTTATTAACAAAGAAAGCAAATTTATGTATTGCTTTGCCCATTGACTGAGGAAGAAATGCCAGGCACTGATTTTTTACAGCCTTGAAAAATATATCAGGGCTTTCACTTAAGAGGATTCTACACAGAATTTCTTCCCATGGGATCAGAAGTGTATGGTCAGCTTTATGACTCCTTTCAAGCATATGATATCAGCCCATACAGGTTTGAATTCAACAGGGCACTGACAATCAGTTCCTTATACATGATTCATAATGTAGGGCAGGGCAAGATTCTGTCAGCAGGCTCTAAATTTGGTGGCATTGAAGAAAGAGCAGTCCTTATTCAGATGTGCGAACTATATATGGTGATAAAACTCCTGGGACCCAAAGGAATTTGCTGAGGAAGCAGAGGTTGTATGATGAATTCCCTAATTTATTTACTTCAAAATTCATTTTCCAAGTGCCCATGGAACTAGCTTTTCTTTCTTTCCAAACTAAGAAACCGAGCTAGGTGTGCCACAACTGAGCTTTTTGTAGTCCCAAGAGTTTCCAGAGTAAAGAAAATACTTTTTCATTATGCTTGTACTTCTTAATGCTGCTTTTATCGAAGAGGCTAAAAAGAAAATCTAGGTTTGCACCCAGACCACAACAGAACATGTCTTGTTGGCAATTAGACATCATCATCATTGGGATAATCCACATCAGCTTTTTCTTAGCATTTCCTTGTGTTATTAAGGATGCTATGGTAATTTGTGAGAGAGACCAAACCATCCTGAGAAAAAGAAGAATCAGTGGGCCGGACTCTCTCTCTATAAATTCTTATACCTATTCTTGCCTGTATGAAGAAGGGCTCTAAAGCAGAGTCACATCAAAGGCTGGGCTTATGAATCTTGCCAGGTTGTAAAGTAGCCTGCTTTGTTTTGACTTGGTGGGATATGTACACTCAGCTCCTGTAATTTATTCAATAAACTGCAATTAAAATAAATTATGAATCAGCACACAGCACTGGACATGTACCACTTTCCTATACAAGCAAGCATTTAATTGTATATGCATTACCTTAGCTGATTTGTGGCTAGATTAGTATTTTTTGCTACAAAAGTACAGTATGTGGCTCAGAGCTTTTTAGCAATTCAACTATTTTTAAAGTTTAGAAATAACTAAAGACATACAAGGCATCAGACAACAGTCATGCAAAAAGAATGCCACATATTTCATGCTTAGGTTTCTAATGAAATAGCTTCTCAAGAGTCTGCTTACTCAGAAAAAGAAAGAATTAATTCCTCAATATAACAGCTGGCCTGTATTTCAGGGCAACTGAAAAGCTTTGCAGTGGGTAATAAGTTATACTACAAGATGAGTGGCAAGCATCAGGCCAAAGAGAAGACTCCACCCTGCCCTATCATTCCTCAAATCTGATACAACTGTTGTCACCAGTTCCTGGCTCTGGTTCCTGTCCAAGATCAATTCCTATTTTGCAAGATTGCCCTTCATCACTTCAATGTAAAGACTATATCTTGCACAACATCATAACCCATCTGAGATAAAGCCCGACTAATAAACTCCGACTGTTGAGCCAGCCATGACTAACAAGGTGTGGGATTCTGTGGACAGCTGTATTTTGTGCCAATTGCAGCAAATGACTTTGCAACAGCAATAAGAGTCTAGCCTAAGCAAACCTCAATCTACAGCAAGCCACGGAAGAAAGACCCCCAGCAGAGTATATATTGTTGCTTAAACTTGTTGACACAAGAAAGCATCCGAGAGATGTCTGCATTTTTCCCAAGAAGTAACTTCCCCATTAGTCACTTACCGGACTGGATTATGATGCCACTGTCTGTATCGCTGGTCTCATCTTTATTCTTACTCTTCATGGTCAAACCCAGGATGTGGAGAGAGACAGTATGATCACACCTGGAAAATGCTGTAACGTCTTCTGCTAATACAAAAAGTGCACGACTGAGGTATGCTTTACATAAACAAAAGTAAGCAAGAACAATGCTAAAAGAAAGGGCTGGATGGGGGCCGTCCACTGACTGAGGAACCTGCTGTCAGAACTTGGTTATCTAAAGGCCTCTATCTTGCAAAGGTTCTACTTAGGGCTCCAGTGTGGATCAGACCAACATACCCAAGACCAATAGTGTGCTGATAAATATTTAACATTGGTTCCATTGCTGCTGCCATACTGTACCACTAGGCGCTAACAGCTCATTGCACACTAGGCATCAGGGCTAAACTCTGCTTCAACTGGCTCACAAAGTTTCCCCCCCAAAAATCAACAACTGACTCTCATAAGCCAATATGAGCAACCTTCAGCATACTACTGCCCAAGACTCACATTTCATTCCTGCTTCGTGACAGTTAAAACAACTAATCAGTGGAATGACTGGCCTATAGAAGTTGTGACTGCTCCAACACTGGAGGTTTTTAAGAGGAGACTGGACAACAATTTGTCTGACAAGGTATAGGGTTTCCTGCCTGCGCTGAGGGTTGGACTAGAAGACCTCCAAGGTCCCCTCCAACTTTTATTCTATTCTATTCTTAGCTTCCAAATTTTTTATTCAGTAAGGAGAAATAATTTGATTGTGACAATGTCTATGGAGATTCTCAATCATCCAGGTTATGGATGTCCCAAAGGTGTGTCTCCAAAAGGCAACTGGACTTTCTTGGTTTTCAGTAGAAACCTAAACATGAAATAGAATTTAGAACTTTTTGCATGAATGTTGTATGATGCCTTGTGAACTGTGTCTCAGTGCCTGATCTGGCACACAACCTCACAACAAAACAAAATAAAAAGGCTTTTTGAATTATTGCTGAGCTACAACTCCCGCAGGCAATTAGAACTTATTACAATGAATGAGGCTGCTAGCAGTTTATATTTAAAAACATCTGGAGGGCTACAGTCTTAACATAAAGAGAAGTTGCTTTCTGTAAACCTGTTAAGCATACAGTATCTAATGAAGGATATGAAAAGGGATAATCTCAGATATAAATTTAAATAATCCAATTCACATGGAATACAAATTTAAATTACCTTGTCACTAGGATTGCATAGAACCTTAACTAGAATTAACAATAATAATTTAACATTTTATAGTGATACTGTACATATAATAATTCAGTATTATTATCCAAAAACTATAGGAAGGGGAAGTGCCTCTAAATTAGTTCAGAACAGAGTGAGAATCAAATCAGGACATGCTGATATATAACCCAAGTCTCCCTGCCATTAGGTTCCACTCATTGTTAATAACTAAACCAAACCAGAAAACACACTTCCAGTCTGGAGAAAATTGTGGGGGGAAAGACAATGAGAGGGAGAGAGAGAGAGAGAGAGAGACAAAGAGAGGGAGGGAGGGAGAGAGAGAGAGGGAAAAAAAACATGCTGGAGAGAGAGAATTCTTATCCCCCTTACATGTTATCTCTAATTTTGTGATGATGCCATGTGCCCAATCGTTTCACTGCTGCTTCCCCCGCACCCAGCAAAAAGTAAATCTATAAAAGCTACGCCAGAAGGTTAGCAGGAAGGGCTAAGCAAACAAACTCCAGCATTGGAAGAAGTGGCCATGAGACCTCATCACAGATGCCCGGATGGGCCATTCAAAACTGGGGCATTATATGGATGGGATCGTTTTTTATTGCTTTCCCAGCAGCCAGGGTGACTCCAAGCCTTCCTCTTTGCAACCACACTTGTTTGCACAGCACTTCCCCACCTCTACTGGGTGAGTCAATCTGAAAGTCACTCTGAGTTTCTGTCTGGAGCTTATCACAGGACTGCCAGTCTCCTGGGGGAGAAAAAAAATAACAGAAGGAGGTGGACCAACAAGGTTCACAGCTGTTACTGAGCTGTATGACCTAAGGTGATGTTGCTTAGACCTATACAGATTATTGCTCACTCCAAACTGGCACAGGAGGCTGTGTGGGTAGGAGCCTGTTCCTCTGCCTCCCATAACAAACAATCCCATTCATAAATTGAAATAGGCAACCACACAGCCATAGTGCTGTACGCTTCCCTCAGAAGAATATAATTCCCATAATTATAACATATATCAGGATTTCTGTTTTGGAGCCGACATTAATAACTTTCATATAAGTAAGAGTTAACTCTCCAGTCAGGAAATTAAAGTACAAACTCATAATGCTCCTGCTTTTATGGTCACTAAATAAAGGAATCAGCTCAAGGGTTCAGTAAATGGTACTTTCAAGAGTGCTGGCTTCCTGGATCTGATAATTTGTCACAAGAAAAAAATGTCTCTGTTGTTTCCAAATTGTCAGCCCACAATCCATCTACTAGTAGTTCAGTTTTGTCCTATCTGCTGTAAACTGTACAACTCCAGTTTGCCCGTCTGTCCTTTCACCTGATATCTATCTTACAAATTAGCAAGTCCATGGCAAAAGCCATTATAGCTTTGGAACCTCGTCCCAATGAGAAAATATACACGTTTTAAGTATTATGGAGAGCTGAATGCTCTCTCATATAGACAAACTATGTGAAGAAGCCTTCCTCAAATTGGCAGGCAGCATGGCAATTTTGGTAACTGCACTTCCAGCATTTCAGGTTGGAGACTACTACTATGTAGACTCATAGATAGAGATCATGCAAGCAATTGTTTTATTTAGTGTACATCTTTTAGGATCTTGAAGATTACTACATCTAGAAAAACACTCTTTTTGACCTTCATACAACCCTTTTTCCCCTACAAACTAAAGTAAAAACATTATAGATGAAAAATTCATCATGGAGAAATAGCAAATATGTATCCGAACTACACAACTAGTGAACGGATATACATGCTTTACAATGATGTACAATCAAACTTCTCAGAATTCATATAACATCTTTTTAAGGGCTTTATATATTGCTGTGAATTTGGCCAGGGACTTTCAGATTAGAGAGCAACCCATTCTTATTGAGATTCAACCACAAAGATGTGATAAGTGTACAGACCAACTGATCTCAGCTAAGTTTTAAGTAGTACATTATGACCATACTGACTTGACCATTGGCCAAGCCAGTATATAACATGGCACATATTGACTATGGTCCTGGTTCATGCAAACAGAAATACAATGCAGAAAAATTAAAAACTACAGCATGCTGTTTCTGGAAAACTTGTCTTCATATTTATCAAGTCAATTTGGAATTAGTAGCTGCTTAGTTAAATCTAGAATCAGAAACAGTTTAGGGAGAAAGATTTAGTTTAACTATTTTTATGACAGTTTTCCGCACCAGTGTCTCCCTCAAAACTATATACCCCATGTCTGTCTTTCCTGTTTTCAAATATGAACATTCAGACCCTCAGCTCTATTTAATAAAAAGTGTCTTTTTTGTTTTTTAGAAAATTCCATAATAAAGCACATATTAGAACTAGATATGTAAGAAAATGCCTTAGATCAGATCTTTACCCAAGTTGGACAATATTATTAATAATGCAAACTTCTCATCTCCAGTCTGGGCACCCTTAAAAGTTGTATCTGTAAATTTCTCAGTAATAAATATGATATATGGGAATTCTGGACATGGAGATCTATAGTTTTGGAGCAAGCCCAAGTTGAAGAGACATTTTAATGTGCTAGCAATGACTTTTTTGGCCTTTCTGTAGATGCCAAAAACTAAACCAGCACTTTTTTAAAAGCAAAAGACGCATTCTACCAAATAGATGAAAGGCAAACTTGAATGATGGATAAAATGTGGGTCAGATATTAAGAGGCAACATAAATTGCAAAGTCATCAGGAGAGGAACAATCTCAGTATATTTTCTGGGATTGGATGAACAAACCATATCATTCTGTGCCTTCAAGGCACATACAGCATTCATTTTGAAGTGTAACAAAACTAAGAAGCATTTTAGAAAAGACTGAATCTAGAGCCAAGTTTAGCTTTCTAGGGGTAAAAATATTAAACAAGCTGAAGGCACATTTTTCTATTTGATTATGAAATGGATGCATGGGTGCCTTTTATTTCTAAGATACTTGTGCCAGCCAGCTACAAGCTTTCAAAATTTAAAATAAAAACACAAGTAGAATCCATACATGCCCAAGCATAACAATATAAATCATTCCATTCAAACTGCAGTTTTAAAATAGCCTTTTTCAAAATAGTGCAAGGCAGAGCTAGGCTACTTCACCATACCGGAGGAGGAAGAATGGTTTCTATATATCACTTGCCACTCTCCTTCTCTAAATCTGCTGCTTGGCAATAGATATAAAAGATACATACTTTGTCCTGTGTGGCAGGAAAGAAAAAGAAGAAGCAGCTAAACCTTGGTAACTTAATTAATAAAAAATTTTAATTATTGCTGGGCTTGCTAATCAAAACCACAAATTGCAACAGACCCTCAGAGGCTGCTATTGATTGATGAAGTTTACTTTCTGGTTGAGTCATGTTGAGAAAGCTGTGTTTTTCCACCTTCAAGCTATCGCAACCTGAAGTCACAGGTAGAGAAACTTGCCTCCACATTAAGATATAGGTACAATTTTGGTAGACCAATGAAAATAACCTAATAACAGAAGATGACTTCTACTAAATGGCCATAACACCCATCCTGGCCAAAAAAGTCAACCAGCCCACTCTAATCTTCTAAATATGTAATCAAACAAAGACTTCAAATAAATATAATCCTAGGAACTGTACCAAACTGAATCTACTTCTTTTATCTGTGTCCCTATATTCCAAAGCAAACATAGTTTTCCATTTAGTTACAAAAGTTGTACCAATACTTGATTATTTCTCCCTGATAATGTTCATGTTAAAACATATATACAGACACTATATACAAAATAGCAAAATCTGACTGATTTAAAACATTAAACAACTAGCATTTCACTAAGTCCTTAGGGAAGTTATTCCGTTTGATTACAAAACTAAGCAGAGATGCTATTAAGCTTATGCAAGAACATTTCCACCACCACCCTTCCTTGCTCTCCTGCCTTTCATTGCCCCACTCTTACCCAGATATTCCTCGCCTTCACTCTATTTTTAGTTCTCCTCCTGTACTTCATGCAATCTATTCCCTGCTGATTGGCTTTGGTCTAATTGTACAATCATCTCTCATGATTACAGAAGAGGTGCGGAATATGTGCTCTTTGATAAGTACTTGAGTCAATTTAACAAATCTTGTTGGAATTCTGAGATAGATTTAACCTTCATTTTTAACCCTGTTTCTACATGGCTGTAAGCAAAGAGCATCCCCCTCCCAGTTTACCTGTGTGATGGCAAAAAGGTGATGTGATGCAGGAAACAAATACAGTGTTTCTGGATTACTTCAAATCATGCTGCCCATTTGTTAGTGAAAAGGAAATTTGCTACAGGTAACCAATTAGAAGAAGATAAAGGCTTTCTGCACAGAATTACCACTGGTAGTTTCCCTGGGCAGAGAGCCCAGTTTTTATTTAATTTCTGAGCACACAGAGCTTTAATCCATTGATTAGCCTTAACTATATTCTCAAACTTCCATAAATAGCTAGGTTTCAGTGCCTATTGAGTTTATGATAAACTTAAAAAATATGTTTCATAGATAAATATCAAAACATTACCAACACTGCAACTACAACAGCTGGAGTAGCATAGCACAATCAAATTAGTGAAAGTCTTTATGGCTGCATTCACACAGCAATTTTAGTACCTCAATGTATTGCACAAATTTACAAATGGGTTAATCCAATAAACAGTTATGGATGTTGTATGAAACCAGCCCATACATATCAATGCATCTATTAGAGGTCTAAAAGATGGTGATAATTTTATTCTGTTTATTTGAATTTATTAGCTGCCCAATTCCAATGCACTCTGATTTTTTTTTAAAAGCTAGTTGAGGTACAGATAGTGAAAACAAAATAGTGGGAAGCAGTGCTTAAACTTTTTCCTGTCCCCTATTTTCTGAAATGGGTCTCCTCCAAGGATTTCTACCTTATATTTATAGGGGCCAGCCTTCATAAAGGGCTGTTTAGGAAGGCTGATCTGGAGTAGAGAAATGATGGGGAGGAAAAGAAGCAAATACCTCCTTTCATACTACTTTTCTACTTATTTTAAACTGATGCCCCTTTGAAATACTTTTTAAAAAATAGGGGGAAGGCTATTACATTCTAATCTAATGCATCCATTTGTACCTATTCGTGCCAGCTTTCATATGCAACCATAAATAGTATAGTAGGAATTATCCCCTTCACTTATCCTTAGGCAAACAGAATATGGATATGAATATCAGAATTATGTAACTAATCCCATGAGACATTCCCTCCCACCCATATATACTTGTACCCAACTGGCTTAGTAAGGTACATGCCAAAATTTCAGCCAGTTAACAATTAGTGGTTGTCTGAATCAGCCCTTAAATCCCTGCAATGTATTTCTGCACTTTTGTGGGCTATGACTACACAGAAACACCTATTAATAACCAAAGAATGGAGCCAAATTTTGTGTACATATAGTAAGTGGAAACAAAACTAAAACTATCTTCACTTTGTATTTCTAGCCCGCAAGAATGACAGAGCAAAATCTTGCTTCAGGTTATGTCTCAAGCCATACAGTTCTCTGACTGACTGATTCACAAACACTTGGGGCTTTTCAGGCTCAACACTGCAGAAAATACGTAAACAATCAGGCAAACAAATCAGCATTAAACTAAAATTTAGATTGTGGATTTTTAATGCCATAAGTCACTGTATGCGAGTTGAGCAGCCATATAAATTTAATAAATGCATAAATTCCAGGCTGAGAGCACCAACCTTATCTGAAAAGCCATTCAGATCAGTTACCTGTTGAAAGGTTATAGAAGTATTCTGTTAAACTACTAAGGAGAAGAATTAGCTCACCTGAGAAGGGGAGCTAATATGGAGCTAAAATACTCTATTTCCTTCAAAAATTTAATCACAGTCTTGTGAGGAAAAGCTTGGAGTAGAGTTTAAAGGAGGCACGCTATACACCATTCATGTACTTCAGGGCTCAAGAAAAAAATGTATAACCTAAAACTACGCAAAATAACTTGTGGTGGAAAATTTAACAGAAATTTAACAGTGCAGAATTTCTAGACTGGACAGTAGAGAGAAATTTTAAGTAAAAATTTTAGAGAAGTATTTTTTTTTTAGAAAAAAACAAAATACATATAAAATAATCTAGCATTATAATGTGGAAGTGACTTTGAGAACATCGCAAAACTAGCCAACAGAACACAGAAATAGAAATACTAGGTGAAAAAAAAAATCTCTAAATACAAGTTCAAACACATGGCCCACCTGCTACTATGCCCAGAAAACAATATTTTTGGGGGAGAGTCCTGTTTCAAAAAATGTGTCCGTCTCTTCCTCACCTCTTCCCTTCCCTACCACCCCACCAGTTTAGCAACTGCATATTTATTGCACAGCAATTAAATCATCATCTGGAAGTGTCCTCTGGGCACCAGATCCCAGACTGTGACTCAGTGCCCCATTCTTGCCCCACCAAAGTCAATGGATATTTGAACACCCCCTCCAAGCAGTTCTAAAAAAAGGGTGTGCTGAGTGAGCTCCTTTCTTTTGTCAACTAACCACCAAAGTCAAAACAGGGCTGCCTACTGGTTGAATTATTTTTTTAATTAACTGTCCTACTTTAATTGACTAATTGAACAATTAAGAGATTAAAATCTTGCAATTATTATCCCAGATTTCCCCCAGCACCTCACAGCTCTCTCACACCCTGTGAAGCTTGGTCATCTGCTCCAAGGGTGCTTCAAGGGTGCACACCCTGGAAGCTCCTTCAACGTTATGCTCTCCCAACAAATAACTTCCCTATGGTATTCTATGTTTAACAAAGAGAAATAGCATTAACAGGATGCATACATAGGATGAAAAAGTATATTTAGCTGGCAGAATATAAAGTTCCTTAACTATGATATAACCAGGGCAATTCTTTCTGAAATTACCTGTGGAAATTCATGCCCTAACAAATATAGTTTGCACTGCTTTTCAACTAGGATTGGGTTTTTTGCCATTTTTTGCCCCTCTGTAGCTGGATGACCTCTCCTGTTATCTCAATGATGTCTTGCTGATTCCCCTTTCTTCCTTTGAAGGCAGAGCGCCCATCCTTCATGTTCCACAATTACAAGTCCCACAATTAAAATAAAACCCTACTTCCAACTTGCCCTGTTCTATAATGCAGGATGACCATCAGATCTCACTGCATCGAGTCAACTCCCCCCCGACGTCCCGTGCGGTCACACAGGGAGGGCCTGCTGGGGGTACCATCGGCGGCGCAATGCCGACTGGTGACCCCCAGAAGTAGAGCCTTCTCTGTGGGGGCCCCTACCCTCTGGAATGAACTGCCCCCCGCT
>JANHFL010002601.1:56023-71921 GCA_032468155.1 Oxyrhabdium leporinum | reverse complement strand
AGAATGTGAAGGATGTGTGTTTGTGTTTTATTTTTATAGTCATAATGTACACTGAAGATGGCATTTAATTCGTTGTACGAGGTGCAATGACAATAAAGTAAACTAAATAATATCCTGGTTTCCTCATTCCAAAGCAACCTTCCTGTTCTATTTCATGCAAACAAGTTTTGTCTTGATGTTTCTGTCTACTAAAAGTAGTTGAATTCTTTCCTTTTTTTTTCATCCAAGATTACTGAAGGATGCCAAAGCCCATTAAAGGTGCATTGCCATATCTATTTGAGGGTCCCTGTACCCTGTTCTCTAAATTGTTAGTGCAGTACTTGCTTAAGTATAGACAGAATATTACATTAAGTATCTGAAATAGATCCACTTTGAATACAGAAACTAGACTAGGAACTCCGTGTTTCACATTAGATGCCAGTCAAAAAGATTGTTCAAATATTTAACCTGGGTTCAAAAGAAATATTAAGCTATTTACTAATCCTCTTTAATAGCAAAAGGCCCAGAAACTGTAAGCTAAGGCAATTGATATCCACATCATGTAAACACTAAATATTTTCTATAATTTCATCTGTGCTCTTTTAAAAATATGAATCCTCATCTTTGAGTGTCATTTCCTCTGATTTCTGTAGATACACCCTTAGGTTGAAGGATTGAAGGCCAGCAAATTATTAACTATTACCTTCTTATATTTCTTTCTCTTTAATGTCACAATTTGACACAACATCTAAAGAGTTTTATTTTCCATTGAAGATTTCCAAATGCGTAGCCACACCTAATTTTGAAAATGTGGGTCAAAAACTAAATATCTTTCAAAGAACAGCCAACAACTAATTACCTGTTGCCTTTCTCTTTAGAAATAGTGACAACTAATGAATGTTGTTGTTTTTTCTGGCAAGGATATGAAGGCTTTCTGGGTCAAGAAGTAAAGAAACAGGAGGAAAAAAAGATCTCATTTTTTATGGATAACATCATCTCTTGATCAGAGCACCAAAACCCGGCAGAATTCACTTATTTTAGATTAGAGTGAAGAAAGAGATAAAAACTAAAACTAGAACCCCAATAATATGACATGTATGTTTAAGTGTTGACCTAATCAGAATTGGGGAGTCATTTAAGCCCTGCTGCAAGGATCATGGAAATAGCTTTGCTAAAAGCGGGGAGAGAGAGAGAGAGAGAGAGAGAGAGAGAGAGAGAGAGAGAGAGAGAGAGAGATCCAATGTTTATCATCATATAGTCTACAGCTCTAAAAACTATGGAAAAGGTGAAGGATTGGGGATTTTGTTTCCATCAAAGGTCACATTCTCTCAAGATAATTTGTCAACAGTACTGCATGCTACTTACACTTAATAGAACAAAACAGTACAAACCTGGTACAGAACTTTGGCATTGTTTATTTTGGAGTTCATAATATAATTCTAACCAACGCCTAACATGGTAGTAAGCAAAATTACCCTTTTGTCTCTGTCATTCTCTTTTTCTGCCATTCTTTCCACTTTTCAAAATCATTATACACCAAATATTCCATCCCAAATTAAGGGTCTGGATATCACGTCACTTTTCCTTTCTTCCAAATCTTTACGAAGCTAGGCTCTTTTAATGATAATCATTTAGTCCTCTCTTCAGAATGTTTTTAAAACGCTTACTTTTCTTTAGTCCTTTGAGGTATTTTCCCACCTGGCAATGGAGTTGATACACTCAATTCTCTAAGCTATGTTTATCTCTCTATAATATATGAAATTGTCATAATCAACGATACGAGTTAAAGTGTTAAAATACATTGGGAGGGTGGGGGGGGGAGACCTTTACACTCAACTGCTTTTAACCAAACATGGTATTTTCAGTGCCTGCCTGTGTGCATGTTGTACACTTTAAAGAACCCTGAAGGGAGAATCTTATGGCAATGGATTGTGGACTGATGTGCACCTCCAGACTTCTCCAGTGGAAGCACAAGCTGCAGTTTCTCAAGGAATGCATGATACTGTCTTCTACCCACACCCAGCCCACCAAGGAGGCACAACCCCACCCCCAATGCTTCTTTTCTTGCTACACATCAAAAGTTGCATTTTCCTGTGCCAGCACAAGCAGTGCTGTCTGGTTCACCCGTCATATCTCATTTCATTGCAAGCACTCCATCTACCCTCCAGCTGGTAGCTTGTGATGTGGCAGGTGGGCCCCCTCCCCTCCAGTCAGCAATCACTTCCCACCATGGCCATTTTTGTACAGGCTTGTCACCTTGTGACATAATCTTGTCAGGAGAACTTCTGTGGGCCTGTGAAATGCTGGAAGTTTGGGGTTTTTTTTTAAACATAAATAATGGTGGAATGCCACAAGGCTGATCTGTGTCTTGCATTGTTTTACAAGTTCGCTGATGGGGGGATTGAAACAATGGCAAGATTGAGAAAAATTAAAGGCAACACTGCCAGTTTTCCTTCCGGATTGAGTGACAGGAAAAATGGTCACTATAGAGCTTGCTTTCTTCCACTACCCCCTCCATTAAAGAAAAAGTGAAACACCTAGGCCTTTATTTAAAAAAAAAAGCCGAGTGACTAGAATTCTCCATTTTCCCCTTGAGCCACAATAATAGAAATAATGGTAAAATGGAGGTTGGTCTGGTCTGGTCTGCTTTACCACTGAAGACATCAGATGGGTCATGTCAAATATGAGTCAGGAAAGGGACCCTCATACAAAAGATTTACCAACCACATGTCCTCAAAAATCCATCCATGGAAAGGAAAATGATCAGTGCTTGCTTTCCCAGCAAAAGTGAAAGGATTACAGTAGCACAGGAATCCACCATCGTAACTGTGGTATAACATAATTTCAGAATCAGAATAGAGCTGGAAGGGACTTTGGAGGGCTTCTAGACTAGCCCCCTGCTCAAGCAGGAGATCCTGTACCATTTCAGACAAGTGACCATCCAGTATTTTCTTTAAAATTTCCAGCATTCACAATGTCTGAAGGCAAGCTGTTCCACTGGTTGATTGTCCTCACTGTTAGGAAGTTTCTCCTTAATTCCAGGTTTCGTCTCAACTTGATTAGTTTCCATTCATTGATTCTTGTCTTGCTTTCTGGTGCTTTGGAAAATAAGTCGATCCCCTCCCCTTTGTGACAGCCCCTCAAATACAGGAATACTACTATCATGTCCCCTCCTAGTCCTTCTTTCCTCTAGACTAGCAAAAACCCAAATCCTGCAACCTTTCTTCATATGTTTTAGTCTCCAGGCCTTTAATCATCTTAGTTGCTCTTCTTTGCACTTTTTGCCATCTCCGTGGAAGGATCAGAAATACAGAAAGGGATTTCTTAAATTGTCTTCAATTCCAACACAGGAGTGAAGCAACTTGAGGCAGCTATACAGAAAAGTCCTATGTGTAATGGATCCAGCACATATACAGGTTGTTTAAATAATTGCTGCAGCTGCACATTGGGCTATTTTAACAGTAAACTGTTTAGAAGGAACAAAGTTAACTCATATGAGTTTAGATGTAAGAGCATCACAGGAAACAGCCTTTGTAACAGAATAGTAAACATAGAATAATCTTTCTTTCTTTCTATTTGATTTTCAAGGCCAATACAATATCAATAGGGTGGAGAAAAGCAAGAAGCATTTTTGTTGATGCCAAATTGGTCTACTGGAGATACTAGGGCAGAATTCTCGGAATTGGAAGTCCACCCAACCTAAAGTTGCTAAGGTTGAGAAACCCTGTACTAGAGGAAAAAATTCTACCAAGCAGGCAAGCTGTTTCAGGATAAAATGATAACAAAAGCTTTGTTAAAACATCTGCCAATAATGAGCTGTTAAAGACAAAGAGGCCTTACCAGGAAAACAGAGACCCAGAAGTAAATATTTGCCCAGTACCTACTGATAAGAATATCCACCTCTACAATATAATTGCCACTTCCCAGGTACCTTAAGGAGTATTACAGAACAATGCCTGGGATTGAGCCAGTTGGAATGAAATGACGTCAAGGACTTTTGAAAATAGCTTACATCAATTTTCCATACCCTGGTGCCCTGGAGGTATATTGAGCCTACTATAGGGATTCTTAACTTGGATCATGTATGCATTTTCTAAGGGAGGGGAAATTGTTTCATTCCACACCAAGATCTTCTTCCTGGGGCTTTCCTTCTTTAATAAAGAGTGGTGTTCATTTTGCATGGGAGGGGAACAAAGTAATAAAACTCCATTTTTTTTGTCCCAGACTACCGAATCTTTCCACCATTGCTGTCTTAAAACAACATAAATTAAATTAAAAAAAATAATGTTTCTGTGTAGAATTTGGAAGTATGTTTCATTTAATGCAGAAATATTACTTATCAGCATATTCTGTGCTCATCAACTACCTGTAACTGAGATTCATCGTCCACTCTTGATATTTTCCTAGTTGACACTAGCACCTGATAACTGCTAGCACCTAATAGAGCTATTTTACACATCTTTTCCTAAAATTCCTTCTACCAATGCAAACTATTCTCTGAAAACCATATCTTTGTCCATTCATTTAAAAAAAAACTATCACTGTCACACTTAGAATATAGGCTCTGTAAAAATAATGCATGATATAATAAACTGATCTTTTGGCTCTTTGTTGCAGTGAGGCACTGCAAAGACCAATGAGAATTGGAATTGGAAGATGCCTGTGGATTATTCCTGTCTGAATGCAGCATGGAGCTGCTATGAAATAAAGAATCTGTTGATCTGCAAACAGCAGTCTTTTCTTTTGAGCTTTGTATCCTCATCCCTGAGAATCAGACTGATTTTTAAGCCAACTATTCCTCTTCTTTCAACTGTTCCCTTGCCAAAGGAAGCAGGGTATAAAATAACCTGTGTTATACATTGGGAGTTCCGGGGAGCTTCCCCAGCTACAGTGCAAGAAAGAATTTCAACATAAATGGTCCAATCATTCCATTTGGCTTTACTCCTACAAAGCTATGCCCTATCTCCCTTCTCCCAGGGTCTGTCTACTTAGGCAACCATACAGGAGCTAACTTCATAACACTGAAGGAATTCATCTCATTCTCTCAATTAGCTGCCAGATGTGCTCTTCAAGAATAAAGAACAGTGAAGGACAAGTGCCCTTTTAGTGCCCCCTACATGCAGGCCATCCATCATCCCATCAAGACCAAGAGGAGAGGCCAATTCCTTTGCTCCGGAATGATAAAGCATGTCACAGCTGTGTTTCAGTCCCTCTTCATTCTGGCATGGGACCTGAAGCATTTCACCCATCATCCAAGCAGGGTCTTTGATGAGCTACTGTTCCCTGTCCGTGGGAAACTGAAAGATCTATGCCGGGATCTTCCAGCAATGCTGGGAGTATGAACAGAGTAATTTAGGATTCAATTCAATAAATGAATGGAATGCAGTACGAGGGTTTTGACGGGTTACCACAAAGCTCTCCTTTAAAGTAATAGTGCATACTTATCCAAGCAGAAGCTTTCATGTGCCTGAAATTAGGTGGCAAAGCCAGGATGGGATATGAAAAAGACGAAAAATGGGCTAGAGTTGAAGACACCAAACTGGCTTAAATTCTGTTTCTGGCATAGGATTCTTTTTCATCTAGGCTAGTCATTAATCCTCAGCATCAATTTCTCCATTCTAAGATCAGTGGAGTTTAACTCACAAAATGCAATTCCTAACATTATGACATCAACACTCTTAAGAATCCTACATGTGTTATTTATAGTTGCCTCAAACAAAAAATTAGATTAATTTCACTGTGTAAACAGATAAGCAAGAATTCACAAGGAAGTCAAACTCTAATTCTTGCAGAATAATCAAAGATGAAAGAGTACTTTTACATGAGATTTGTAGTGGAAGATACAAAAGGCTCAATCCATTTTAAACAAAACATATTTGAATCATTAACTACTGTTGGCAAGTACCTCCACTGAATGGGACATAACCATCTGATACCTTGAGGAGATATAAAAATGTGATATATCATCATTGCAAGGTTATGTGTTGTTGACACAGAAAGGCTGACAATAAGCTAATATCCTAGAACACCAAGAGATCATCTTAGGATAAGTTGCTACAAAATATTAAATTACTGTGAAGCAACTCATTCCTGGGCAGCATTAACTAGTACTGGAGAATATCAGAAATCAGAAACCAAATGCTACAACTCTAATCCAACATTAAATTGTATGAGTTTTGTGAAATGATAGAAAAAGGCACTGGCCTTTTCTCATTGAGTATCCGCATGCCATAATCATATATAACACACTGTGCAATTCAATCAATCAATAGGTGAACATAATGGTGGCTTAATAAAAAAACAATGTTAACAATATGTGGATCCACAAGTCTGATAATTCAAATCAACCTAGAAATCCTTTTTTATCTCCTACTAAATTTATTAAGACTTTTCAAGGGACTCTGTTGTAAGAAAGTAACACTATATGCAATCACTTAATCCACACACTCCTAGACTGAGCACTAACTTGTTTGTGACACTCAGGGACAGATTAGTTTCAGCTTTGTAAATGTTTCCTGTAACTGGTTCTTAAACCCTGCATTTGTTTCCAGGTGCTAAAGTTTTCACGGTAATCAGCTACAAATCTGGTCCTCAGAGACTTAGTTCATCTAGAAAAGAGATAACTGCAGCTAATAAAAAAAAGAAGTGATGCTTCTATGGTTCTTCTGTTCAAAAACATCTCTTCCTTATGCATTCTTAACAAAGGACTCAAGAAAGCAATCGCTGGGCCATGTCTTTTTTCGTCCATTCAGAAGCATTTGCCTTCAGTAACTGCCTAAGGCAAAAAGAAAAAAGAAAGGCAGTTTCTAAAAAAAGAGTTGGTAATGCTCACCAATCCTGTACTTGCATGCTTTAATTCAGAGAATTTGGCTTCTGTGTGTGTCTATGGGTGCATAGGTGGGGATCTCTGGCTAGTGATATTCAGGTCTAAAACCTCTGGAAATGGCATTAACTTGTTTTTTCAGTAACAGAACTGCTATCAAGTCAGCTTTCCCACATTCTTTCCTTTAATTCTTGGTGGTGATTGCAAGATTTCAGAGGGGAAAAATAAAAGTTATAAATTACTTCCAGGAATCATTTAACTGAGAATTCTTTGCTCTTAACTTCAAGGAAAAAAATGTTCCCTTCATGCAGAAGTGTTGAACTATTAGTGGACGGACCACATTTTACACCCAGAGGAGAGTTCTACTTTGTTTTCGCTTACCTTTTAAGGCAGAAGTGGTTCTCTTTGAGCTTCTCCATTAGCTTCCTGGAAGGCATGAGAGTTGTGCTGCTACAGCAGCAGCAGCAGCAGCTTCCATGTTCTTGGTGCTTTTGCTAAATTTCCCTCCACCCCCCCACTAGGTATTTCATTTAACTTGGGCATTAGCAACATCCCAAATGTTAAAAGATCTGAAGACATCTGTCCCTGGGGCATACCAATCCCTCAGAGAAAGGAGGGGTGGAATATCTTAGCCAAATTCTTTCAGACATGTGCATGAAATCACATAGGAGAACACATAAAAAGAGGGCATTAAAATGTTCACACTCAAAGCTTCTTTTCCTCTCGTTATGCTGTTGTTTTAAACTAATTCCTAGCTATGTAGGAATAGCATTTTCTAGGGGTCCCTGTTTTGAAGGTTAGATTGCCTCAGCCCTAGTGGTAGGAGTCATTTGCTGAATAAAAGAACTTCCAAGACACACAGTGTCTCAGGCTCCTCTTGCTTTTTGGCTGCGAGACCCAAGGCTATCAGGCAAAAGAATGGATTCCCCCCCCCCCGCGCGCCCCGCCGATCATTCTTCAGAAAAGTGAGCCTGGCAGCTGGCTATTACTGTCGTATTAGTGATGGATTAAGCTAAATTCTCTGTCAATTAAGCCACATGCACAATGCCAATCCAGTGAAAAGTAGGCGGAAGAAACAATGCTTTCATTTTATCAGGTGTCTCTGATAAAAGGTGTCATCCCTATGAGGATATAGCAGAGTTTGGTCTTTATAAACAGATTATATCATTCCGCATAAAACTTCTCTGGCAGCAGGGCTGTTTTTATTTTATTTTTTAAAAAAAGGCTCCAAGCAACTTGTTAAACTTGACCAGACTGCTCATCACTTCTTTCAGGCCTTTCATTGACAAGAATCATTTAAGGGGAAAAACCAAAACAGGATTGTTGCACAATGCCTTGTATGGCAGAACTAGGATCCAATTCTGTGGATAATATCTTTGTCAAGAGAATTATATGCTTCAATCAATCAGAATAGATCTGGAAGGGAGCCTAGAGGTCTTCTAGTCCAACCCCCTGCTCAAGCAGTGGACCCTATACCAGTGGCCCCAACCTTTTGGGTACTAGGGGCCGATTCTGCAGAGAGAGGTTTTTCTGTGGACCAGAGGGGCGTGGTTTCATATGCTGCTTGCATCCCATGGATGGGGCTTCATTTGTTTGCAGAGCCTGGTTTCTGGCATGCCGTGGCCCGGAACCAGTCCATGGATTGGGGGCTGAGGACCCCTGCCCTATACCATTTCAGACAGGTGGCTGTCCAGTCTTTTCTTAAAAACCTGTGTGCTTTGGGATTAGCAATGTAAGGCTTGTATTGTACAAAGCTTCAGGTAGAAACTATATTTTAGGGTTCACAGTATAGTTCTACCCAATGTCTATGATGACAGTAAGTAAAGGTTTTTTTTTCCCTATCATTTTTTAAAAATCCCCTTTCCTAGTCAGATAAGCACAAATGCACTACAACATCCCAGAACACCAGAAAAAGGAAACGGATCACCTCTACAAGCTCTTCCAATAAAATGAAAGATTGTATCAAAAAATGTCTGACCATTCAATGTGCTAGAATACAACGGAAGCTGTGAAAACGATAACACTACCAAACATCAAAAACATCTCAGAAAAAGCCAACACACTATGACAAACACTTGGCATCACGTAACACACAAACCAACCAAAACTGTCCAGAACATCTGAAATAAACCAAAAGACCTAGAAAAAAAGAGACATCTACAACATACAGTGTAAGAATTGTAACATCTACCTGTAACAGACAGAAGATTAGCAGAACACAGCCATGAGCACTACTTAGCAGTTAGAAGACACAACAAAACCTCCTCAATCTCACAACACACGGACAGACTCAACCACAGTTTCAACTGGGAAACTTAGCATTGCAAACCAAGCTAAATCCAAAAACTTTAGGAAATTCCTGGAAGTTTCGCACTCAGACAAATCAGCCATCAATAGGCATATAAATAAATCACATTATAGACCACCCAAAAGAGACAATAAAAAACCAAGAAGCAAACAAAAAGACCTTTCCACATCCTTTCTAGCAGCCCAGATAAGGAGGGATTACTCCCAGACAAATGATCAGGCATAAAACAATACCCTAATCACCAAGAAATTATCAAGGAGAAAACCATAACACGACCAACTTTGTCAGGGTAGGCCACTATATTTAAATAGGGAGCAAACTTCACACTCACTAGAACGGATGATATTCCCTAGTCAGGTAATGAAACGTCTGCAAGCAACCAAGTTCAGAGAACACCAAGAATTCAACCCTGTACCTATATTCTCTTCTATTGAAATAGAGATGCCTTGGACTAATTTCTCAGACCTCTTCTCCCCCCTCCCCCTGCCCCACAGCAGTCCAGAGGCTCACACAGCTAATTCTTCCCACTGTCTGCACTCATCCCCTCCCCATCTCAGTTACCCAACGTATCCCTTGTCCGAACCAGTAAATTCTCCCATCTAGCTAGCGACAAGTGACTCAAGGCAGCAGCTGTGTCAGCTCTTCCTTTACTCTCTCTCCTTCCTTTCTTGTTGCTCTTCATATTGGGGCCCTGTGCTTGGCCTACTATGCAAAGCTGCAAACTGAGGATGAAGATTCAGATTATCCGCAAAGAGCTACACAAAAGGCTTAATTCCTTGATGGCCTTCTGATCTTTATAGCTCACCCCTGTTAGCCCCTTTGCACACTTTCATGACCATGGTAGGCATGGGGTAAAATGTGGGTGCAGAAGAGGAAGCCCAACAGTGGCCTCTATACCTCTGGGCCCCAAGGCATCTGCCTCCTATTTTTACAAGACACTGGTTTGTTTCTAAATGTCCCTGACAGACTATTCAAAATAATCTTCTTCTTCCTGTAATTCTAATGTGAAATAAGACAGTGCAGAATAGTTTTAGGCAATTGTACAAATGGGTAAAAGAACCCACAGACACTCCTGGAAAGTTGTTGGCTAGTTCAAGGAAGGAGCTCCCATTTGTAGTTAGGTGTACTTTGTGAAGTCTTATTTACAGACCAAGTAACTAGACTTCCCAATGTGAATTTTTGCATTTGGAGTGAATGGATTAAGGTATTGCAAGAGACAGAATTCCAAATGCACCCATTGTTTCATGAACTGGCTTTTAAAAACTCTAATTCTTTTAATACTAAATATTGTGCCTGTGTTAAAAGCCAAAGCAATTGGACAATTCCACTAAAAGACAGATTCCACCTGATTATCAAATAATGCTTTCCTTTTCCACAAAAATTCAGCAAGCCCTCCATACAAAGCCAGTTGGCTAAAGGTCACATTTTCCACTGTTTTGTTCAAATAGTTTGTTGGAGTGAGCTATTAAGATGTGTATGTTCTCTGCATAAATTGCAGTCTGGAATGGCAATAGGAAGAGCAAAACAGCTAGAGGGTAAGCAGAAAAAGCAGTTTTGTCACTATTGTTTTAAAGATGTGTTTTTAGGAATCACGAACACCATTTCTGCTGGGGCGGGGAGGGAGGCTGGGAAATGCTGATTGCTATGAGATGAGATTAACTGTGAGCAAGTCCATGTATCCATTTTATTCCCCTTCCTTTTTAAAAATAGACTATTCTCATTGCAAATTTGCAATCAGTATTGTGTCATTTGCAATAAGCTCTGTGAATTGAGAGATGTTTACTATAAAAAAGCCCTGAGACAATTAGATCCCATTCTGATAAATTCATTACAATAGTGCAGATTCTGCAGAACTGCATTTTTTTGCCTACTGACCTACTTAATCTCTAGTTTTATGTTTGGTAGATGATGAACAACACTTTTAGTTTAATTCAGAAGACTGGGTGGCTTGGAATAATAGAAGTTATAATCCAATATGTCTGTGAAGCATATGTAAAACACCTGGTTACGTAACTGGAGATCAAATACTGTAATAGACCGATGGAGGTTAGCAATCCTAGCAAAAATACAGACAGCAACCATATGGCCACAAAGAGACTACAGAACTCTTTTCTGCCATCTAGTGGTTGCTTGAATTTTTACAACATTTTTATGGTAGCTCCATTTTAGCAAATCTAAAAGTTTTTCCTAATTGCCCCAACCTATGGACATATCCCAGAAACCCTTTCTAGCTGCTACCAGTATGTCTTCATCACATATCTGCCCCACGTTCTGAAATTGCTCAAAACCTTTCAAATATTACGGAGTAGTGGTCTAGTGGTGAAGATGCTCACCTCCCACTCGGAAAATTGAGAGTTCAATCTTAGGAAGCAGCAGATGTTTCTTTCTTAGGGCGGAAGGAAAAAATATCTGCTGCAAACTCCACATGGTGTCAGGAAGGGCATCCAGTTGGTAAACACTCAGGTCCATCTAGTTGTCTCGATTCTCCCCAAATTAAGGGACTGCAGGATTGATAAAAAGGGAGTTTTTGTAGTATTTTCCCATTAGGCCAGCTTAGTTCTGCATGTGGTTACAGATGAAAACAATTGGCCATTTCATGGGCAATTTGAGCACTGAGACTTGGTCATGTGGGTTGAGTCAGCCCTGCTTCCACTTACAGGTTGCTATGGATATGTCATGTTCCTTTTCCGATCCTTGAGGGTCCTCTGAAGTATCATTCTGGATTTGGTATGCAGTATGTCCCCAAGTCCCTACACACCTTAATCCTCCAGAGAAGCCATGATCTCAAATTGGCGGGCCATTTTGGATTCCTAAAGACTTTACACTTAGTGAGTGTACAGTTCTGGGGGCCCGGCATGAAGAAAGACATGGACTTGGTATGCAGTAGCGCAGGACCATATTGTTATGGTATATCATAGACACTTTTTTAAAACTGCATTTTCCATTTTTGCACCACAGTATGAAAATGTCACCTTTCTGTTTATGTGTTTGCCATTCAGTCCAGTTTCCATCTAGGTTGTGTTGTGCTGACTGGGAGACTCTGTCTCCATGAGAAGGAGATGTGTAACTCTGTGGCTGCATTCCAAAACATTCAGGTGCCACAGTGGACACAGTGGTCTGTGCCATAGTTAATCTAACTCTTGAAAACTATAAGGGTATCTTCTCTGGCATGTTCTTCTGCTTGCTTTCCAGGTGAGCCTCCACGTACTCTCTAATGTGGGCTCATGGGCACCTACCAGCAGATAATTCATTTCACATGTGAGAACTGCATCTGGGCTTGAGAAGGGGACCACTAGGTACTGAGAGGCTTCCCTTGTATATTATCTGAAGCAAACAAACTCCTAAGTAGTGATTATTAGCAGGAAAAGAATGACACAATGAAAGATGCCTGTGTCCAGTGCATGCAACAGTTCAGATTTCCTGCTTTCCAATCCGCTGATATTAAAATATAGAAAGCAGTGCGCAACACACGCACGTTACATAAGAATGATTTCCTTGAAGAAGAATAGCAATAGCAATAGCACTTACACTTATATAGCTCTTCACAGGGCTTCACAGCCCTCTGTAAGCAGTTTTACAGAGTCAGCATATTGCCCCCAACAATCTGGGTCCTCATTTTACCTCGGAAGAAAGGCTGAGTCATCCTTGAGCCTGTGGGCTCAAGGTCCATGTCTTTCTTCATGCCGGGCCCCCAGAACTGTACACTCACTAAGTGTAAAGTCTTTAGGAATCCAAAATGGCCCGCCAATTTGAGATCATGGCTTCTCTGGAGGATTAAGGTGTGTAGGGACTTGGGGACATAGAGTTTCACCCCGTTCCATGCTAGGTCCTCCCTTTTTGTCAAGATGTGTTGGTTGTCATGGAACCAGGGTTCTGCTCCCAGCTTGGTTTCATGTTTCGCGGTTAAATCGCTTGCGGATTGGCCTTGCCGGTTGTGGCGTTGCCGGTGGGTGGTCACTTGGGATGTGGCTTGAGTAGGAGGGATAATGGTGTCTACTACCTCCTCCCGCCCGCATTTGTATTGGGGCATGCGGGAGAGGGTGCCCGCTAGGAGATTCCTCCCCCCTAGGATGTGCTTAGCACAAAATCGAATCGGTTGAAATATTGAGCCCAGCGGATCTGCTTGAGTGACAGTTTCTGCGGGATCCTAAGGGGATTCTAAGAGCCTCCAGATTCATGATACATGTTGGCTGCTGATGGAGTGAAATGCAGTTAGGTTTTGCCTACATTCAAGCCAATTGGTCAACCTGAGTTTTGTCACTCTGCATATCCTATTATAATCTGCTTTCTTGAACTCTTCAGCCTTATCTTCAAAGCACATGCACATACTCTAAAACACATGGAATGGCTAGAGAAATTGAAAAGGACTGAAAAGACGGTTGGGAGTGTGCTTGCAGAAGATGGTTGAGAGTGGGCCTACAGATTCCTTTGTGTTCTGGATAATGAGTCAAGGAGAGTCCACAAAACAGCCAGGGGATATCACAATTCTGCATAATAGAGACTCTGTAGATTTCCTTAATGATACTCTACTTGTCATGCAGTGTATGGTTGGGGTGATCTTGCATGTGCATAACACCAAGAGTTATTGGAAGGGTATCGACACAGAGATAAGGGAGGCAGAAGATACACACCACAAAATATTAAATCAGAAAAGGACATATGGCCTCTCATTACGCAGTATATGAAAATCCCCTATCTCAAACATAAAGAATCCATAACCACAAAGACTTCAAATGCCACCACTGGCAAATTGATTGTTACCCCCACAATTGAGAGTATTAAGTCCATGATAAGTCTATAGTGGTCATAACTGCAGAACCACACCCTCAATGCTTTGGAAGAGTAACCAGAGGACACCAACATGTGTACACCAGTATGCAGTGCAACGCGCTGTGAAATTTGTACCATGTCCAGAAGTTCTGAAATTTCTCTGGGCTGCCCTTCCCCATCTTTCCATTTGAGAACAGATTCCCAGTTCACAGTGGACTCACATCTTTGTACTTTGTATCACCCCCTTCTATGTGGGCAGGGTGTGTTTCCATTTTACAGTGAAACCAAATAATGGTTTCACATAATGGTTTCACATAGTGATTTATCCTGTTCTGCAATGACTCTTTTCAATTAAGTTCACATGAAGCAATTTCAAACAATAGTTTATAATATAAACCACATTTGCCTGGGTTCACAAGCAGTACTTATACCAAAATCATGGATTACTCATGAACAAATCAGAGTACATCTGAGATCCAGATAGCTGTCTACTCTGTTTGTTAATTTGAAAGTTTTGGGATCTCCATCTCTGGAGATTTTAAGAACAGCCATTTTGGGGGATGATTTAAATGGTCTTCCTGCACATTGCATAGGGTTGGATTAAATTATTTTATGCTCTCATCTAACTCTGTGATTTTATGATTTTAAGAAGAAGAAACTATCCCAAAGTCAATTCTGTGCAGAACTACCCTTATTTCTCTTGAAGTTTTGTGGGTCACCCAAAACAAGATTTTACAACTGCTTTACCCAATAAGCTTCCAGACTTGGGCAGCTTACCTATCAATTCTTCTTTTCTACATAAGACATTTCATATATATGCTACCATTTTTCCAACTCGCATAAAGCAGCTAAGAAACCTAAGTTGACAGGGGAATTCCTCTATCTTCTTTCTCACTGCAGCTATTGCATTTCATGCAAAAGTTAATCAGAGGATCAAGAGACCTTTTTAAAAGGCCTCTAATCTAGAACACAAAGTTGAAATGAGGGGAATGGCAAGTGATAGTATCAGAAGAAAACAGCTTGCGAAGTGAATCTACAGTAAAGTCAATTTGGAGGCATAATAGTTTTAAGCCATAATCTGAATCAAGAATGCCCATCTGTGTGCCAAAAAGAAAAGTGAGCAGAGGGACAGAAGGAAGCTGAAAGATTAAAACTGAACATGGAGATAAAAACCAGGGAAGGAAGGAGAGATACTGGGAATATTTGTAGCTAGATTAAGTCAACAGAACCACTGCCTGCATGCAGGGAATATTTCCAGAAACACAATTGGAAACTTCTATTTTTCAAATTTTCCCCTATCCTGCAGACTTGAGAACGCAAGCCAAAATCGAATGCAATTGATTTAAACATTCATGGACCATTTTTTTTCAGATATTACTTGCTGTTTGATTATTATTATTAAAATTGAACACAATGATGAATAGAACTTATCTAACTGTAAAAAAGACCTGGCAGAACTTCAGAACTTCCATACCATAGCTATGTCTTAGTTTTACTGCTGAAATGTGTGGATTCTAGCAGGTATGTACTGTATGTTTCTGAACACTTTTTAGAGATTTGTACCAGCGAGCTCCAGTAAATCTAAAAGTTTGGTTCAGTTTCATCAGCAAAAGTGTAAATTTGCAATTGAATTGCCCTCTGAGCATCCTTGGCCATGTTTCTTGTCATGCAGAAGCTCTTTTCCCTTACAGCAATAATTATAGTTGGTGATTAAGAATCAGGGTATAAGCTCTGCTAAGACTCTGCGGAGTTCAGCAAACCCCCAAATCCCACTCCTGACTGGCCCTGCCCCTCTCCGCCCAACCCCACCCAGGCTGGGAGAACACTCTCTTCAGCCCAACCTGATTAACAGAAGCAGCTGGTTTTCGCTTAAATCTGCCTCCCGACGATCAGCTGTTTCAGGCTGCAGGGATCGCCATTGCTTATTGCCACCTCCACGCACCCCATTTTCAGCCTGTTCTGGGTGGCGGGGATCAGAATGGGCGGAAAATGGGGCACGCGGAGGTGGCAATAGGCTA
>JANHFL010002601.1:34357-48230 GCA_032468155.1 Oxyrhabdium leporinum | reverse complement strand
TTTGAACCGCTAGATTGAATCAGCAGAAGTGGCCTGCAGTTCAACACTCTAACCACTGCGCCACCTAGGCTCCTTTTAGTCGAATGTAAACTATCAATCTACATAAACTGCCTCAGGTATTAGTTTTTCATGCATGTTAATAACTTTCTATAACTTTTCTTTGGTTTATACATTCCCATTCTTAAGCAATGTGCATTGGTCATGTAAGTTAGTTCCCAAATACTATATGCAAGGCTGCAGTATTTGTTGTTTTCTTCTTAATTATATCTCAGGTGTTTCCAATAAATTTAATTAGCATCTGAAGTAAATGCTAGTGGATTATAAATGATGTTTTCCCCACTGCAACCCCACCCTCACTCTTTCCTTTAAATGTATATTTATTCATTGAAAGTCATTTCAGTAAAATGCTTTCAAGTTCAGTGCTACTAGTAGTCGGAATACAGTTTGCATGCAAATTATTCCAATGAAATACGATAAGGATTTGTTTAAGTTTTTGCTTTATGTTGGCATTAGGTAAACCATCTCCTCTCTGCTAATTCATATTATAAAAGGCCTAAATCAATCTTTGGGCAATTTGAGTCTTAAGGAACAAAAGAGTTAGTACACTATACTTCCTATTTTGGAATTACCCCCTTCTCCCCATTTTCTTTATTCTGATTTAAGGCTCCAGTTTGTTTATACTTTTGAAGAACTGTTCTAAAATAATGCATTGCAAATGAATCACAGTACAAGCTGGAAATGCTCATGCACATTTCATTTCTGAGCCTGGGTGCTCAGCAGGAAGCTTAAACTAAAGCAGCAAGCTGAAGCTTTTTATGGTAGGATTCATGTTTAGTGAAGCCTTTTTTAAAAAGCAAGAAAAACTTTTGCATGGGTAAAGTCTTCCCTTCCAAATCCTCTATTGCTTTTTACCCTATCTGTTTATTAATAACTTCTTTCTATCTGATTTTTCACTGTTTGTGGATTGTGTTAGATAAATTGGAAGTTACATGATAACATTTGATAACATCTTCCTAAGTCTGAAGTTGTCTTATAGTATTTATAACATTTTCTAAAAATATCTGCATGGAGAAGAATACGTCTATGGATGTTGCATGGTAGAAAATTTTGTAATTATAGCTTTCAAAAAGTCTTAAGAACTTTTTCTTATTATTAAAAAACTGATATGGGCATTTTTATTGATAACCTGTTGGGTATATTAATTCCAGGGATTCTTAATGTCAAGATCTGTTGTGATGCATCTCTTAATCTCTTTGAATTAGATGTTAGATAATCCATATTTACCAACTGCACTATGCAAGAAGATCTCATGTCTTTTAATTTTTCCCGTAGTATAGTTTTCATTTTCATTTTTTTAAAAATAGCCAGCACAACAATTACTTGAGACACTTTGTTGTTTATAGCTACTTAAAATTAGTCATGCTTCACACTGGATTTACACTATGACTTACACTGAGTTTTTTCCTAGTTTTGAAAAGAGGTAAATCACAGCATTAAGATACCAGTAAAAAACAGAGTTTTATTTCCTTCTCTTTTTTTTCAAGCCATTGCTACTTGCTTTCCCATTTAACACTATGGTAAGCTCTTGTTGGAAGAAATGTCCATCTGGGCTCAGTTCTAAGTTGGAAGAAAGACACTGGAAATGTGGAGACTGCATGGAAAGATGGCTTAATGGTGGGCAGGACCACATTGAGGTCCTGGGCAAAAAGAGAAGATGGTTGAGAGAGGGAGAGAGATTTATACCCTCTGTTGGGCTTTGAATTTGCTTCCTGTTCCTGTGGCAAGAAATGTATCCTGATTGGTTGTCAGACTCCCATGGGGCCATGCAGGGATAACTTTGTAAGTTGTCTTGAGTCCCAAGCTTGGTTGAATCTTGCTGAGTGATGTAATCTTCCCAGGTGCCATGTGGTGAAATGGGTAGAGGGCTAATCCTATCATGTCCTGAGGGCCATGTCTTAATCCCTGGAGCTGAAGGGGGCGGGTGAGCAGGGAGCTGCAGGAAGCTGCTTTGTCTTTAAAAAACATGTTTCTCCTTTTCTCATCCAGGGAAATATAATATTCTGCCTTTTTAATATTTCCTATAATATTTCATTCTTCTAGGAAAGGGGTGGGTGCTAACTTTCTACAGAGGGAACAAGTCCTAGGTCAGGACATAAAGCAGCAGATAGTGCATATCTCTCATTTATATCATGAAAATTCCAAGAAGTAATCTAGTTTGCTCTTTCTGTCGGTAAAACACCATATTCCTTAATTCTTTTATATAATTTTCCTCAATAGGGCATCCTCCAGATGTGTTGCAACTACAATTTTCTTCTTTCCCTACAAATTGTTGCCTTGTATTTTAATGTTATTCTGTAATCAGAAATGGAAGCTCAAGACTGCCATCTGATGATATAACTGATTTTACTGTATATATCATATTCAACCAGACGAAATATTTTTTTAATATTGATTTGTCACCTATCTTGCTGTGGGGCTACTCTAGGCAGCTTACAGTAATAAAAAGGGAAAAAAATGAAAGGAGCGTAAACAGAAGTAAAATAATAGAGCCTATAAAATAAACAATGAAAAGGGAACTTTAAAACTTGTGGACTTCAACAAGCATGGCTGGCTGAGGAATTCTGGGAGCTGAATTCCACAAGTCTAGAAAAGTTGCCCAGTTTGGACACGCTTGCCATATAACATTTCGTTTGTAAGAATTTGGAAACTTGTAGAGTTCAGTTAATGATTTTTAAATTTTGTTTTATGTACTTTTCTGTGACATGTATATAAACCAGCAGGAGTCATTTTGGTATGTATGTGTGTGTGTGTGCATGTGTTTGCATGTGCATACATGGATGCAAATTCCCATGTAAATAACAATAAATACATATTTTATTACCCAGGAACACATTTATAGATGCATTAAAATTCTAAACTTCATCAAAATACTTAGAAGAAGATAGATAAGGATAATTTAGGTTAGTCAGGAAAGTTAATGATGGCCTGGATCAATTTTACTTACAGCACTGTAAAAATGTACTCTTCAATTTACCACTAGAACATGATGCTTCACTGTTTTTAAAAATCAAAAGCCAAAAAGAACAGCAAAGTTCTTCCACTCTGTAAATGTTTTGCTGTTGCTTTTCTTTGATTATTGGAATTTTTGTATACTCTTCTTCTCATTCTTTTTCCTTTTTCCTTCAGCCATATTCTTTGAAAATGATAGACTGCATCACCACTCTACAATAAGGTGATGTCTTCTCATCCATCTCAGAGGCACAAGATAATGCTGGAGTAGAGCATCACGGTGTCATAACTAAACACAATGCAATTTGTATATACCTATTTAGATTGCACAAAAATGTTTAAAGGCTTTTTGATATGAATGCAGAATAGCTACATGCCTCTCTAAGCAGCCATTCTGTGTACAAGTAATAGCCACCCTTTTCTGAAGAATACATGACATTTACTGCCAATGACAATAGGCAAATTCTTAAGAAAAAAAGGAGTCAGAAAATTAAGTCAAAAGACTCTATTTTTACCAGTGTGCCCATCAAATTAACTACTAGTTGTCAGAGATATGGAGGAAACTCATGTAACACCCAGGGTCAGCCTCACAAAGCAGAGGGCAGGCTTGAGATGATCATGTTCCTCTCCTTGGCAGATTTCCTGAAAATGGCAATGAATGATCTAGTAACAGAGGGGAAGAGATATGCTGGCAGTTTCATACAGCAACCAATTTGCCACAGCAGAGAACCCCACAAGATGGGCTCTTGCCAGCATAAGTAAAAAGAAAGTCATTGTTAAAGCACAACAGGAAAACACGATTGTAATCATGATAAAAGTCAGCCAGGGATAATGTTGTCAGTTCAAGCCTTCTCAATTTGACTGTGTAGATTGCCTGTGGTTACCGTAGTAGCTCATCCAGGAGAGCCCCTGGTTTAAAGCTTGGTTCTCAGACTGATTCAGATTGATTTATTATATGCTATCAAGTTGTTTTCAGCTGCTACCAACCACATAGGTTTTCCTCCATAGCAATCTAGTCCTAACCTGTTCTTTCAGGTGCTTTAAATGATTGTGAGGTACTATCTATTCTCTTTTACTTTTCAAAACATTTGCTATTTTTGGCTCAGGTATCCTCAGTTTTGGATCCTTCTTCTCTAGGAATCTGCCACACTCCAGGATTCTCTGCTCAAAACACGGCTACTTTTCAAGTCTACTTTTGTAGCATTTTCAACTTCTGATGCTTCTCACCTTTAGTGTGAATTGTCTCACAGTTGCTTGAGCACATCTTACCTAAACCTAGCACTTACCCTGGCTTAAGGAGGATTATTAACTTCATTTTGGTTTGATTGCTGCAATGTCTTAGAAGACACTGGGAGCCACCAATTTGCTCATGAGTGCTGAGCAACCTTATATTCATAGGTTTTTAACATTATGGCCGTTTCCAAGGTGGACTTGTTCAATCTGGCCACTATAGATGTCTTGATTGCCATTCACAGCAGCTATTACAAGGCATATCAAATCACTTCTAACATGGAGCAATCACAATACATATGGCTGTAATTCCTAATCCAATGTAGAAACGATTGCATAGAGAAGTGATGGGCTTCATTGGATGTGTTTCAAGTAAGGATGAACAGACAGTTGTTATGGAAGCTTGAATTTGGATTTATGCAAGGAGGAAGACATTGAACTCTATAGTATAGCCCAACTGGCACCTCCGAATTCCGATTCTTCTTAAAGTCTCCACAGTCAATTATTTGAAAAGAAAATGATTTATCTTTTGTTCATCTTGCTTTTTAGGATCAGGTAGTGCAAGTCCGTATCTAGGGAACTCGCTATAGTAGACTGCAAGCATGCAGAAGAGAAAAATCTGAATATTAATACAATAAATAGATAAACAAATTTTAGTTCCTATGAGTTGCTTCAGGAAATAAGAAAGCTGTTTCAACTTTCAATTTTGATTTGGCAACGGATCTCAAATCATTATAACCATTGACCGATAATAGTCATTAACAGTCTTTAATATGTATCCCGCCTAACGAGCCGATGTTACCACTTTTATTTTAATAAAAGACACACATTACTTTCAAAACGAACGGGAAATCCGACCCACAGATTTAAAACATAAAACAAAAAAAACAACCTGCGGGCGGGTCGCCCCACCCATCAGTTCTATCGGTCTTTGATTGTTGCTGCCTGAAACGACGAGGCGCGCCGTTCTAGGACTCTTCGACGATCAAGAACGCTTGGTCTATCTGAGCTCGATTAGCCTCACTTGGCGGTTCCGGTGCCGCGCTGGCCGTTCGTTCCTCCTGGAGATGCGGTGACGAGTTCGGCTTTGGTTCGTGGGGCGGCTGTCATGGCTAATGGTGAGCAGCTGGTTCTTGGTCCGGTTCTTTCTCTCTCTCCGACACGCTCTCCTGGCCGTTTTGTCGGGTAGTTTGGGCATTCCCCGCTCGCTGGCCCACCCAAGTACTTATGCTCCCGCGAGTGGGGCGGTGCCCTCGTGTCAGGGTCCCCAGACCTCCGTGAGTCAGTCCCCCTTTCATGCCCCCTCCCCCACCCCGGAAAGCAGGAATGGTCCACGCCGCCGGCGCTGACTTCCTTTCCCCCGTTCTTCGCAGTGTATTCCCTGGACGGGCTCTTGGTCTTCGGCTTGCTCTTCGTTTGCACCTGCGCCTACTTCCGGAAGGTGCCTCGCCTGAAAACCTGGCTTCTCTCGGAGAAAAGGGGCGTCTGGGGTGTATTTTACAAAGGTAGGGATCTCGCACGCAGCGCTAAGGACCGACGCGATAAAGCAGAGAGAAAACTTTAGACAAGCCGGGAGTAAGACCTGTCGGAGAAGCGTTGGGTAGTCGCAGAAGCCGAATGCATCTTCGGCAGGAAGGACAATTTAATTTAGACCAAGGGTTTCTAACCTTTTTTTTTGCCATCGCACTTCCCTTTAGTATATAATCTTAGCTTACACACCTCCCTTAAAAAAATTCCGAACACAAATGAGCAATGAAACAGTACAATAAAACTTTGGAATAGATGGATTTTATTGTGACAATGAACAACGAAAAGGTTCTCCCCCCCACACATACACACACTTTCCCTGGGATTCTTTCTGCAGTTCCCCAAGGGAGATGCCCCTTCAATTTAGGGTTAGATGGAAGCTAGCTTTGTGGGTAAATCGGACCTGGGTGGATAGGATAAATTAATTAAGCATCTGCTATATGCTCCCCTTGTGATTTAGCTTTAAATCTCTACGTTTGTTTATTTGATAGAGAGTGCTGACACTTTGATATAATTGGAAATGGTAGATACTTATTTATATAAAGCAAACGTTCCATTCAGCATTAGCCTTGGTATAGCATACATATTGAGACTGGAGGGTTTAATCGTGTTTAAGCTTATGTTACTCACAAAGGTGGTATGACAGTGTGTTAGTGTCTATCACTTTTCATTGGTTGGAGATCAAGTTGGGTAGAGGTAGACTTCTATTTTAGTGGTCTCTGCTGTAGTTCAAAAGTACTGGCAGAGTTATAGAAGGATTCTATGCCAGCGATAACATGATGAAAAACCAAAGAGATTCTGTGAGCAGTATGCAAAAAACTGGCTTGAAATGTTAGATTAAAAGATTTGAAGTTAGGTTAGCAATGCACTCTTACTGTGCATTGCAAGAAAGCATTTTTATTTTTCTTCATTCTCAAAGAATTATATGAAATAACATGTGCTTATTAATGTTTGAATAATAAATGGTCTTTGATGTTTTTCAGCGGCAGTGATTGGTACCAGACTTCATTCAGCAGTGGCAATATCCTGTATTGTCATGGCTTTTTATGTCCTCTTTATAAAATGAATCCCACTGCTTCAGATGGACAACTGTTTAAATGAAGACAAAATGCTCTTTTGCTTCAGAGGACTGTACCTCTTAGCAGAATTCACAGGAACCTATACAGATGGCAAGAAGAAATTCTTCTGTGGCCACGTCTTGCTTGAGACGAAGGGAATGTTGTTTAGATTGACCGTCTAAGAGAGTTTCAACAAAAATCAAAAGATTGTTTTATGTGCAGATTATTAAAATTAATATTAGTCTATACAAGAGAAATACCACAGGTTTGTGGCAAGTAGAAATGAGTGATGCTTTCTTCAGAGTTTGATATAACATGGAAGTGGAAATGTTACTCTGGTGTTTCTTTTGTCCCCAAAATGTAGTAGCATTGAAAGGCTATAGTTTTTTTTTTCTTTGATTACTGCACTTTGAACCCAAACTCATTATAACAGGAATAACTGAAGATGAGAAACTAGCCAATGATAGAACAAATAGAACAAAATGTGCATTATGGAATTCTTGAAGAATTGAAACATAAAGGAAACAAAATATAATTTGGTGATGTTCACTTATCTTTTGCTATAATTAATCTTGCCACCTCATATAAATTGCTGAGTATGGTTAAAATGTCATGTTATTTTGTAGACCCAGTTTGCAAGTAAGAATTAAAAGAATTTAAAATGTGGCATGATATAGAAGAAAACAGTGGAAGCATATGCTATTACATAAGATGTGAGACGCTAACATGTTTAAATTACATTTAAAGATAACGTATATTTTGAGAAGTGTACATACTTAAAGATTTGTTCTAGCCTTTATTTTTATTATACTTTTAAATTTTCCTCATTCCACCCTTCCTCTTGATAGTAACCACCTATCACCATGTGCTTGAAGTGTATGAGATTCTCTTCTAAAATAGGAGCATTATTGTAAAAGAGCATGTTTGACTTGTCTATTTAAAGTTTATAATGTAAGCATCAGACTGATTCACAAAGGTTAAAGGTTGGCCCTAAACAATTTTAATACATTGTTTTGTATATCAGTTTATCCTGAGAAAGTCAAGTTTCTTTTTCAGCATTGTACATTTTGTCACAGTACTAATTACATATTTATAAATCAGCAAGAACACTAAAGCGATAATTTGGCCTTTGGTATTTCAGCAATATGTGTTTGAATAAATCTGCTTTTTTGATCTCCCCTGTACTTCCTATCTGATATATATTTGAATCCTTCTCTTTTTTCCTGTGTGATTTCTTGCTGTTAAAAACTATAGAAATAAAATTTTTGTCAGTTTGATGTAGAAATAGGACGACAAAAAAAGAGATGCTACTTTGAGTAGTGGATTATTACTTTCAGCATTTAGAGGATTTTACTTCAAGGCATGTCTCCAATGGAAATGTTAGATTTCTTTTAACAAATTGCATAAATAGTTGAACATATTAATGATATAACTTAGGAATCAGCAAAGCAACCTTTTAAAAAGCTTGTCTATTTGAAGATATATTTTCATGTTTGCTATGAAAGCTAATTATCTAGACAGTGATTGGAAGAAAATATTAGAATCTTAATGTTTTTCTGAAAAAAAAATCTATTAGAGATGTTGTTTTTTATTATCTGTAATTTATATTTAAATTTCTTTTAACCATTGGAAGTGAACGTGCTTTATCCGCTAAATCTTGACTTCATTTCCTTTCTCCACTTAAACTGATGACCAAGTTTTGTAGTGAAGTATTTAGGTTTTTTCATCTTTATATTAAACATTTTAAAAGAATATGATTAATAAAATGCATATAAAAAGAATAAAAAGATAGTTAAGTAAACTATCCGAAATGTCATGAAAATTATTTTAAATATATTAGTTGTGCATAAACCTATGAAATATATCATTTTAAAGGAAAAACTAAAATTGCTATTACTGATTAACAAAATAAAACACTACTTGGAAAATGGGATATCATTAGATCAACATTAGAGATCAAATTTCTCATAAAATAGAAATGCAGACTCCACTGTAGAAAAATTTGGGGTGTAGTAAGATCTATGGAAAATGGTTTCCAGTTAGAAATTGAATTCCGCATCAAGATTTACTGTTTAAAAATGAAATTACTTTGGACATCAAGGCATATTCCTATAATTTGACAGCTATTCTTCCAAGGAAGGAATCAAACATCCTTTTCAGTAAAAAGCATACTTTTCTGCAGGTAACATACACAGCTAGTTCTGTATCTTTAGATGGAACATACAACTTGGTAAAATTCAATAAAAATATTGCAGGTTACAGAAGGGATTAAACTTTAAACACACATTTCATTCTAATATGAATTATTTTCCAAAGAGGTTGATCATACAAGAAAAATGATCAAACTGGTTCATTACATTTCAAAAACATTTCAGAAAAGATATGCCAGTTGCAAAGCATCCGAATTTTTATCACGTGACTGGGGATGCTGCAATGGCCATATGAAAAACAGCCATAAGTCACTTTTTTCACTGCTGTAAAAATGGTCATAACATAAGCCACTTTTTTCACTGCTGTAAAAATGGTCATAACATAAGCCACTTTTTTCACTGCTGTTGTAACTTCAAACTGCCACCAAGCAATGGTTGTAAATTTAATACCTATATTCCCTCTTGCTCCTGAAGCTATTTTTGTGTTATTTATCTGAAAGGACTAATTGGGTAAACTAGACCCTTGTAAAGTAAGAATCTGAAGATTTTAAGTCTTGCAACCTGAGCAAATTGTTACCTTTCCACTAGACAAATAGTTTGGCTTTCTTTGTATTTAAAAAATGAAATGAAGAGGGGAAAAACCTAGACTTATTCTTTTTCTGTATTTATCCCAAATATTAAATGCCTGTCACTTTCGAGGAAATTTTAGCAGTGATTGTCCTCGTTAATCAAACACAGATGGCATTTGTTATGAAAAAATGTGCAGGTATAATTAATGCATTTTTATATCAGTTCCCATCGTTGATGACTTTTTGATGGACACCATAGTTAAAACGTTTAGGCACACTATGAAATGCCAATAAGACCGCCATACGTTTACTGTACATCCAAAAAGGAAACGAGCGTACTGTTACACTGTTTATGGCTTACTCTAACGATCTGCTTAGTTCCGGTGAGCCTTTGGAGATGAACGGGGAAATGCAGCGCACACGAATAATCACGGATGCGTGGCAGAAGCAGAAGAGTAAATTCAAATGAAAAGGCAGTACAATTTGAGCAGAAAGGCAAGTACTTCAAGTACAGCTACTCCACTCCCCCATACATTATTCTGAAACTACTTCCTATCCGGCAGTCTTAAAACTCTTTTCGAAATTCCGGCCATTCGAACTGACTGACTAGTACGACCAATCAGGGGCCGGCTTTCTTCGCGGGTCTGATGTGCAGCGCTCCCCCCTCCCTCGTAGGATCTCCAGGAAAGGCGCAAGCTCCGGCCAGAGATCTGTGCGATTCCCAGAATGCAATGCGGGGTAGATAAACCGTGGAAGCCTGCCGACCATCTTGGTGTTGGCAGTCAGGGAGAGCGATCGTGGCGTGCCTGCGAGTGGGAGCTGTGAGTGGGAGCGAGTGTGGTTTGGAGGATATGCTTGAACCGCATCTGTAGCGTGTGTGCGTTGTGTGAGGCGTCGGGAGGTGTATGTGTGTGGCCCTGCTCTGCGATAATTACTTTCCTTTTACACGTTGATCTTATTTGATCGGGCCGAGGTGTCGCCGCATTCCCGGCCTGAAATGAAAAGAGCCGCTTCTGTGAAGCCGTTGGCGCTGTACAGAGAAGCTTAGGTTTAATGGACGTGCGGCAGTATTGTCGGAGATGATGAATTGATCAGATAGATGAGGCTGGAAAGTTCCTCTTCCTAGCCAATGTGTATCGAAGCGATTCTGATCCGGCTTCAGCCGAGGAACTTCTTTGTTCTGGTGGGCCTTTTATTCTACGGGCTAGAAGCACCGCCGTCCATTAAAGTCAGGGTTCGATTTTCCTTAACCAACAGCCCTGTGCTAGCAGTTGAGTGTTTTCTTTAAAATTTAACAAAAGTTAATGCGCTCAAGAGGCTGGCGATGCTCTAAAGAACGATATGGGTACGGTTTGTGCCTTTAAAAAAAAAAAAAATAACACGGATTTTATCCGAAGCACATAGGCATATGGTGGGTAAGGTGCTGCCTCTTACAGCTCCAAACTAAGCTGCCGTTGGAAGTTAAAACCCATCCCTCTCCTAGAAAAATGAAATATTTTAGGTTATGCAAAAATGCCAGAATATTTTCCCTGGAAGAAATAGAAACTCAGCCCCCCCCTCCCTTTGTTAATGGGCCATTAAGGCCTGAGCCAGTCTATTCTAAACAACAAAGATCTACCTCCTTCAAGCAGAGCCATATAATTGCCCTCCACCCATCTCAGCACATGGAACCTGGGAAGATTGCATCACCCAGCAAGATTCAACCAAGCTACCCCTGCAAGGCCCCATGGGAGCCTGACAACCAGTCGGAATACTCTTCCTGTGTCCCAGGAAGTTCAAAGCCAGAGGGGGTATAAAACCAAGGGCTTCTCAGCATCTCACCCTTTTTCTCCTTCACCCAAGATCTTCAAACCATGTGATCCCTTTTCTGCCAGGACCACAAACTATGTGGTCCTGTCCACCATTAAAACCACCCTTCCAAGCAGTTTCCATGTTTCCGATGTCTTTTTCCCCACTTGGAACTGAACCCAGAAGGATATTTCTTCCAACACTTCCTCTTCAGGAACTATCGTTGCGCATACAAGTTTTAGAAGTTGCTTTTTAAAAAAAATGCTATTTCTAATATAATTAAAATTCCAACATAAAACAGAATGAGAATTTTCCAGCTATCAAAGTCAATAATGACGGATCAAGGGAGTTTAAAAAGTTCCAGCAACTCCCGTGAAATACCAAAATGTGACTTCACTTAAAACCTTTGTTAAGTTACTGAAATGGGACAAACCCTATCACTAGTAACCCTATTTCTTATTTTTTATTCATTGGTACAAGAACCCAGTTGTAAATGAGATTAGACCAAGATGAAGCCTTTGGGTTGTACTCTGTTCATCGTCAACTGACACTATAGTTTCTGCTTTTTCATGTCTTGGTATGCATTCCTGGCAAATAAGTGTTATGCATGTATAGAATACATTTTTGGGCTATGATAGCTCAGCAGTTAAAAGACAGCTTGTTTAGCTGGCAGCATTGTGTGACAAGGTGAGCTCCTGTTACTTACCCAGCTCCTGCTCACCTAGCAGTTCAAAAGCATGCAATTGCAAATAGATAAATAGGTACCACTTCAGTGGGAAGGTTGCATTCTGTGCATCTCTGTGTTTAGTCATGCTGGCCATGGAAGCATCTTCAAACTGCTGACTCCCTCAGCTAAGAAATAGAGATGAGCACCACCCACTAAAGTTGATTATGACTGGACAGATAAACTTAAGTAGAAAGCCTATGTTCAGGCTTGTTAAAAAATGCAACTTTAAAGTGTGGGATCTGGCAATATACTTTTCAAATGTAGCACAACGTATTGTCTGGCTTGTTGAACTTAAACTATTTAATTTTTAATGTTATTTAAGGTGCATGAGATACTTATCTATTTTGCTAACATTTGCGTTCAATATTTTGGAAATGTAATCTTTCCATGACAGTGAATGCAGAGAATATACAGCATGGGTGTCAAACTCGCCATGTCATGTTGTGACAGCGTGACCTATCGCAACATTTTTTTCCCTCTGTGGAGCTGCGGTGGGAATGGCCTGCACATGGCCATCTGGTCTGCGGGCCGCAAGTTTGACACTCCTGATAATACAGCAAAATTTTGCTCGCTGCGATGAAGAGAATGAGAAAATTATAGGTAAATCCAAAGCCCCCTGGAAAGTATTTTCTATATTGGAAATATAGAATATATATTGGAAACTTCTTAAACTAGCATGAGAAATAATATGGGCAGAAGTAGAATTTCTATGAGCCTTGCAAAGAGTTTCTACTCTTTTGAGAATACAAGGAAAAAAGGTTCAGGGAGTAACCACTTTGAATCCAACTTTTACATGAATGTATTAACAGGTGTTTTAAAAAAAACATAAAAAATCTTAAGTGTAGCAGGACAAGGAAGCTAACTTTAGATAGTGCTTAATTGTAGATCTTTGCAGTTGGTTGGAAAAATGCCTAAAATATGTTTAGGCATATATTCTTTCTATGTGTCTTGACTGAAATTCTCCCCAAGCAATTTAGAGTGGAAATTTCATGTTTATCTGAAGTTTATTTTTTTTAAAATTAAAAACATAATATATTAGGGGTTTTTACTCTTGCTAGTCATAGCCAAGTTTAGGGGCAGTGCCTATCTCTGCTTCTGCACGCCATTGTGATATATCAAACCAGGAGAAAATGACTTCAGATGAATGAATTTTCAATTCAAATCAACAAGAACTGACTTGGGAAGAGATTATGTTCCAAATGCACTGAAGATACAAATATATAGTAAAATCTTTAATGCTAGTTAACTGAGATGATATAATGGTTAGAATGTTTATTCATGAAATTGCATGATTTTATATTCATATTATATAAGAAGGAATATAGTTGGTTTGGAACTAAAATATGAAACAATTATCTGGAATCTACAAGAAAAATAGAAAAATTGCAGCACAGGTACCAGAAGACAATAATATGAAAGAAGATAGGTGAAAAGATGAATTAAAATGCATATTAGAGTGGCAAAAAGATTAGCAGAGGAGAATGGGTTGATTTTAAGGGAATGTTACTGCAGTATGGATTAGTTAAAAAAACTGCAATAGGAGGGAGATAATACCAAATAATGGGGGGGGGGGGGAATGGACAAGAGATAAAATCCTAAAAAGTATGGCTTTATATGTGAAGATAAAGGGTGAAAACTTAAGTCAGTGCAGGAGACAGGAAGTGGATAAACCTGAGAGGTATAGAAACTTGTCTTTCTTGGGTCTCTCGTCCTCTTTCTTAGAGCAAAATTCTGACCCCAGAGGTGAAATCTAGCCGGTTCGCACTGGTTCAGGCGAACCGGTAGGGAAAATTTTGATTGGTTCAGAGAACCGGC
>JANHFL010002601.1:0-15122 GCA_032468155.1 Oxyrhabdium leporinum | reverse complement strand
GATTTGAACCGCTAGATTGAATCAGCAGAAGTGGCCTGCAGTTCAACACTCTAACCACTGCGCCACCTAGGCTCAGGATACTTTACCAGATATTCTTGATAAATGTTGCCTCAATAGGACTTGTCATTTCATCAGGATAGTGTCCAATGATAAAGTTCAGAACGGAGAGGTGAAACTTTAGCAGCTATATAGCTCAACAATAAAATATAGTGCTTTGGCTGCACTTGGTTTCATACTCTGACTTTGCCATTTGAATCATTAAAAATGAAACGTATGTAGACTGAGGAAGAGTTTAGTACCTCAAGTTGTTTATGGGAATTGGAATACCAATTCTGAGAACGTGGGCAAGTGGAGCTAGTTCAGATTTGCTGATAACTTGCTATCATGCTAGTTGAGATTGAAGTTTGTTGCAGAAATCTGATTTTCAGCAGTAATGAAAATTCCCAGGACTTTAGTATGCGGTGAACCAGAATATTGCCAAGTTGAATGAATGAATGGAGGGATAGTATCAATGTTTTTAACCAAATATTCCAATTTGGTTTCAAAAGTGTTCTGTTCTGCTGTATATGAGAAGTGTTTCCGGTCTTTTCTTATATAGAGCTTGTATATCTTATTAGGTTGAATAATTAAAGTATGATAGTCTGTTAGGTACTAGTTAGAAATAATTTGGGAAACTGAAACCATATGCATTGTCATTAGTGACAACCTTGCTTTTGTATTAGTAAAAGTTAAAGGTTTCCCTGTCCAGTTGCATCCAACTTTAGGATGTGGTGCTCATCTCTGTTTCTTAGCCAAGGGAGTCAACATTGTCTGAAGACATTTTTTGTGATCATGTGGCCAGCATGGCTATACACCAAAGGAATACAGGATGCTGTTACCTTCCCACTGAAGTGGTGCCTATTAAACTACTTCTATTTGCATACTTTCGAACTGCTAGGTGGACAGGAGCTGGGGCAGGAAATGGCACTCACCGCGTTGCACACCCCCAAGTGTCGAACCTGAATTGTCAGCTTTCCAGCTGTCAAATTCAGCTTCTTTAACCGCTGAGCAATTACACCTCCTTTGGTATTACCGGTAGTATTGGATATGAAATCTGCTAAAAATAGTAGAGGCAGAAGTAAGACTCTGGGCTGGCCCCAGTACTTGATTCCAAACCCTGGCAAGGAGACCGATTCAAGGTGCCTACAGAAGTATGTGATAGGTATAGATAAAAACTACTTGTTCCTACTCTGATGGTTTTTTTATAATCTATTCCTCACAGATAAATATCATGGACTATGAGATGAGCTAATTAATTATCAATTTGGACAAGTTAGTAGTACCATTAACAAAGCTTAGTCCAGTTTAGAGGAGAATGGATTATTTCAGAAGAGTATTCTAGGTTTTCCCTTGAAATGTTCCATGTGCATGTTTGCAGTAGGTTAATCATTTGCAGTATACAGAATAGTACATACTACAGATGCATCTATTCAGAAGTTAACCCCATGAATTATAAGGGATTTTACTGCTAAGATGTATAGGTTAAGTACTGATATGAAAGTATATCGCAACCTTGACAAATGATTGCTTAAGGTAGATAGAAGCCAGTTCAAATCTCACCAGGTTCAAGGTTGACTCAGCTTTCCATCCTTCCGAGGTGGGTGAGTAAAATGAGAACCCAAATTGTTGGGGGAAATATGCTGACTCTGTAAAACCGCTTAGAGAGGGCTGTAAAGCACTGTAAAGCAGTACATACGTCTAAGTGCTATTGCTATTAGGAATATAAGAAGCAGTATTTATATTATGAACCATTTCACTTAGAACCTTTTTTTCACACCGGCCTTCTCCAAACTAGTACCTAGCTGTGTTAGGAGCACAACCTCCAAAATGCCTAACTAGCTTCATCATCAGCTCCAGGAAGTAAATTTATTTATTTACTTACATACTTAACTCAGATTTCTAGGCTACTTCAATGAATATAGACTGTGAGCATTGTATAAATGACTTTCAGTAACAGGGTTAAAAAATATAAAATCACAGAGAAACAGCATACTGTACCATACACAATGTACCCATAGTACAGGGTAGTTCTGTACTCCATTCTGTCTCCAAAAGTCCTCTGGAAGAGGCAGGTCCTTCAAAACTTAGCAGGGAAGAGGCAATCCTTGTATCCAGAAGCTTATTCCACAGTGGGTGGGGGTGGGGCATTACCAAGAGATCCCAAGAAGGATGTTTCTCAGAATTCGTTAGCATTTTCTCCTTGATCTGAATGGATGACAGATTCTACTCAAAGTAGGCAATCTCTGGGAATTTTAGGCTATAAACGATATAAGTTTATAAGTTGAATCCATAGGCTCGCCAGCCTGCAATACAGTTCTCTCGGGAGACCTGAAGCATAATTAAAGCTTGTCATACTCATAACTACTCAATTTTCAGATAGTCTTCAAGGGGTTCTGACTAGTAATACCAACACTTGTCCTAGAAGAGTCTTTCCCTGCTTTGTTTGAGAGATGCCAGAGATAGAATCTCTGCTGTTTTTTGTATGCAGAATGTATGCTGTACGACTGAGCTACAGATGGTCTAAAACCACATGCTGAATCAAATTCAGGGTGCTTAAAAAAAAAAAGCCTACTATCTATTTTCTATAGATGATGGTCTGTATTTGTTGCTTGACCATTTGTCTCCAGCAATAAGTTCCCAAGAGATTTTTAAAAAATCATATTCTTGTTTGGAAAGACATAAATCAATAATTTATTCTTCTCTGTTTTTTCTGCCTTGTATTACTCATACTCTAGAAGAATATATTAGTGATATAGCCACCCTACATTTAACGACTACCTCAGTTAGTAAATATTTGTATATGCAACAGTAATTGTAGTGAACAGCAGTTTTAAAAAATCATTTTCTGACCAATGCACATACTTATGCCCAAATTGCTACAAGAGAGAACTTTATCTAAATGAGACAGTGGCAACCAGCAATCTTCCCAGTGTCACTCCTCTCAGTAATGTGGTTTGCTTTAGTGATAATTTTGCTGGTGTATGTATGTATATATGCGCCAAATAAAGATCAATTCTGACAAGTGCCAGCAACAAATACTGTATGAATCTCTTGTTAGGAATAGAAATTTATATAAGGGATTCCCATGATTATCACAGGTCTTGCTTCTTAAAAGAGGCACAGATATCCATGATTACTTGAATCGAAGTAAAAATGTCTGGGATCATTTATAATGTATTCATTTTATTAAATTTATATCCTAAAGTGTTAAACACATTTAAATGTCTCATAATAATTGAAAATACAAATAAAAAGAATAAGAATGAAATTTTGTTTTTCTTTTTATGGTTTTTATTGTACTTTGGTTTTATTGTTATGAGAGGCCACACAATCTTTTGTTTGTTTGTGTGTATATTGTTTTCCGTTACACAACTCACCATCATTCTAAAGCAGGGGTGTCAAATTTAAGGCCCTGGGGTGCTTAGATCTGGCCTGCGGGGCCGCCCTGGAAATAGCAAAGGATTGGCCTGCGGTGCCTCTGCCAGCAAAAACACACCCTCCGTTTTCGCTGTCGGAGCCGAAAACAGAGCTCGGGAGCACTCGGGCCACCACAGGCACCCCCCAACACAAGTGAGTCATGGTGGTCATGCCCCTCTCCCCCCCCCAAGGTCAAACTCAACCCTGATGTGGCCCTCAATGAAATCGAGTTTGACACCCCTATTCTAAAGCTGCTTAGACTTTCTTATCTGAAAGCTCAGTGATAAAATTTCCTTGGGATTGAAAGGAGGCATAGGAAGGCAGGGGAGCTGCCAACTGCTGGATGAATGATGAGGGAATGAAACAGAGGAGTTTTCATGCAGAAACCCTGATCAGCTTGCAATTATATAAATACAAGTTATCACAGTTCATCAACACCTCTTCTCGCTTGAAATAAATTTCAAAAACTTTCTCATTAAATTGAAGGGAACTGGCAGAAAAATTCAAATGATTTTTTTCATGGAATTGTACATTTTAAATATTCCCTACAACCTAATTTTAAGAGATGTGAATAAAGCTGGGGCGTTGTCCTGATTTAGAGTGTTGGATTGTGTGATGCCCATCCCATTTATTTTTACCACCAACAAATTGCCGCTCAACATATCATATACAAAGTATCTTGCATTTGATAGAAAATGTTAAATTTTGCTCCAGGATTAAACAAAAGGATTAAACAAAATTGGCTTCTTGTTAGGAACACTGTTTCCCAAATTACTAGCAATAGTAATAATTAGGTACACAGTGAAATAAGAAAAGCTCTATATCCTCTAAACAAGTACAATTTATGAGGGTGCAATGGGGTATTTCATTCCTGATTATTCAGCATGACTGAGAATTAGACCTTTTAAAATCTTGGTACTGCCGGCATGCCAAGTGAATGATAAGGAGGCTACTCTGAATACTGGCTTCTCCTCCAAGTAGATTAGTTCTGCTGCATGATTGTGAATGTCATGTTGATCTTTCACTCAACTTCTAGCTAGATGGGTAATTTGAGATGTATTGCTTGATTTTCTGATTGGAAAAATGCTTGTAACCCTTTGGGCTTCAACTGGAATAGTTTGGAATGTCATTTCTAAGAGAATTGAGAAACTCCTTATTCTCAGCTTTAACAGGCATGAGGCAGGTGGGCTGCTACAGGGAAGATTCTGCGCAGTTCGGCAAAGTTCAGGAAGGCTGGAAACAGGCCCATTTCTGGCCTCCAGAGAGCCTCCGGAGCCTGGGGAGGCCGTTTTTGCCCTCCCAGAGGCTCGAGGAAACACACACACCATGCCGTGGTGCAGGAGGCCAACTAGGCCATGTCCACCATGGTCACGCCCAGCCAGCAACCGGACAGAGAACCCTTTGCTAAAATTTTTGAAGCCCACACCTGGTGTGAGAACTTTGTACCTTTGTTCCCATGACAGTAGTGAAGATTGATTTGATTTTTTTTTTAGTATATTCAAAAATGTGTGCCAAGAAAATTGCTTGGAATTGTGCTAGTCTGTGACCGTAATAAAGATTGAATTGAATTGACTTCATTGCAATATTCGAATATTGGCTGGCCTAAATAACTTTTTTCAGGCAAAGATTAGCTTGCCAGGAACCGACATGAAATTGTTGGAGCCAGGGTAAGTTTGATTTAATTGAATTGAATTAATAATAAACACATTAAATACAACTGACCTTGTTATTCCTCATGTATTAAATTATTTCCCTTAATATCTGACTAAAATGACAGCTTTGAAGCCTTTGAGCACTAAAATCACAGATTAAAATTGTGCATAAACTATATCTGAGAATTTGACTTGAGAATCCTAGTTTCATTGGATATGTTGTTTACATAGGACATAAATGTTTTATTTCGGCCTCACCTTTGCATTTGTGACCAAAATTTCAAACACTAAATTGCCTTCTGGACAGCAGCATCATAGCTGGAGAAAGTGATGTATGGAGATTTAGGGTAGTTAAGCCCATGGAATTGTCTAGGTACTGGGGAACAGCTTTTCCATCTTTGAAAATATTTATCTGAAGGAATATTTGTATTCTCTGGAGAAATATAGGGGATAATTGTATATTTTTCTAAAGCATGATATCTAGAGTGTTCTGTCACTTGAAAATGAATTTTCTTTTGAAGACTGAAAGTTGCTGAACTGAAATAAAATGTACCAAAAGAAATTGCATATAGCTGCATATTTCTGTAATATAGAGATCTAAATATGCTGAGAAAGATCAAAGATTTCAAAACTCATCCCCATCAAATAGACAGTATAAAATAACTGCTAACACCCCTTTCTTTTTCGGCCTATTTAAATGCTATAACAGTAAAACTTCAAAGGGTTTATTTTCAACTGCTATTTTGAAGAGCTAGTGTTTTACATATAATTTTTCATCAGCCTAAAAGCAAAAGTATTTCTACACACTAGTTTGATAACTAGTTTTGGGGAATGACTTTAAAAAGTCTCTTATTTGTTCAAGGAAATGTGAATGCAGATCCAATTTGGATCTGTAAGAAAGCTAAATGCAGGGGTGTTTGCAGAGTGTGGTCATATTTCTGCATATATTCCTTCATTTAAATATGATGGTTTAACTTTAAATGGCCACTGTGTGCAGTGAATATTATTTTTTAAAAGACCTGACATTTAAAGAATGTTAAAGTTCTTTCTGGAGTGTTATTGTTTTGCCATTGATACATGATAAACCCATAATAAAGTCCACTACTGTGCTTATTAGGCAAATAATAAAATTTAGTGCTGAAAAAGTACAGTACCCCCCAAAGAGCTGCTTTTGAAGGCTGACATACTTGCCACATACAACTACACATGACAATAATTTCAGAGATGCTAACAGCTATCACGGAATAGCAGTGCTGTATGCACTTGCCCACACCTCATTTGTACAGATAGTCCTCAACTTATGACCATAATTGAGCCCAACTTTTCTGTTGCTAAGCAAACACTTGTTAAGTGAATCTGCCCCATCTTACGACCTTTCTTGCAACAGTTGATAAGTGAATCACTGCAGACATTAAGTTAATAACGCAATTGTTAATCTGGTTTTCCTATTGACTTTGCTTATAAGAAGATTGCAAAAGTTGATATATGACTCTGGAACACTGCAACTGTCATAAATATGTGTCCATTGCCAAGCATCTGAATTTGGATCACATGACCATGGGAATGCTGCAACAGTCTTAAAAATGGCTCTAAGACACTTTTTTTCAGTGCCATTGTAACTTTGACTGGTCTCTAAGTAAACTGTTGTAAGTTGAGGACTACCTGTACTTTGCAGAACTCTAAATATGGGCTGGGCTATTGAGTCTCTGCCACTTCATGATGTGAAGAGGTAGCCAGCTGTATGAGAAAGTAATGTTGGTGTGTCTCTCTTCTATGGATAGCTTTAAATAGGGTTAGGTATGGCTGTGAATCATGCAAATTGGGAGGGGGGAGGGGGAAAACTGAGAATAGATAGAGTGTAATTGTTAATTGCCTATTTCAAAATTTATCTTACTATTTGTGTTTGTGTGTGATTTGCCAATCTAAAAATGGGAAAATGCACTGTCAATTTTCAGTGGTCGTTATCATTATCACAAGGGACTGGAAAACTTTGGCCAGGTTTGGCCATCCTAGTCCTGGAGCTGTAGCCTGACTTCCCCACACAGGAAATCTAAAAACAGTGTACAATTATTGATTTGATGCTTAGGGGCCATAAGACAGTGTAGATTCTATACAATCATATAAATGGATCTTCTCCGGGATGATCTGTCCCTAGCTTAACCCTCTGAGTCCTCCAATTGTTTCCCCGTTTTTCCTTCCATCTTTCCCAACTTTAAATACCTCTCAAGAGAACAAGAATTGGAAACTATTGCTTCCTGAGAAAACATACACTACAATAAAGTTTCTTTAGGGTTACAGTATTGTTTTTTCATAAAGGGAAATGTCAGAGGAAGAAAGTTGAAACATATCTCAAAAAGCTATTTTAAAAAAGTATTGGAAGGGTTGACAAAGCATTGAAACAAAATATACAAACATCCAGTGAAATGTGATGCTGATAAAATGACATGTGAAGAAAAGTGTCATAAAAGGTAACCAAGAATTAATTGTAATGTCATTCTCTCTTACAAAAGAAGAACCAAGACTGACATATTAACCAAAAGCAGAATCAAAGCACCAAATAGAACATATTGCATTTTCCCTCCTTATTTGACATTTCTTTTTATTAAAAAATAGAGTTCCATGACATTTTAAAGAGATGACACTAGGGAATAAGTGTTCGTGGAAGGCAATAGTTTTCTGTCTATATACAGAAATATTATTCACAATCATAGACTTTTGAAGGCTGTTTACAAGTACAAAAAGAATACATATCAAAAGATAATACAGTATCACTTTTTTCCCAATATAGTGCTAGGTAATCCAATTGGAGCCCAAAAAGTATTTCACATCTTCTGGAAGCGCTGGCAGGTTCATGTCTGCCTTGGGGTTGCTTTACAAAATAAGTGCTTTTTTGACGTTCTGTGCCCATGTGAGTGCCATTTTGTGAAAATATCCACGATAGTTTCAAAATTCATACTTCTCCAAAACAACTGAGGATTTATGCTTTAGCATTTGCCAGTTCTCTGATGTTTGTGGTGAGACAAGGAGTCTCCTTCACATTCGATGAGCTTGTTGAGATCTTTTTGATGCTTCAAATAACCGGGACTCAAATGATCAAAACCAGTATTCTGAGAAATGCCCTGGAAATTAGTGTATCTGATAAAGGACTGATGTAATATGATAATGGTAAAGGAAGGATGACCCAGTTATTCAGCACCCATGGTAACTTTGACAGCACAGTTGTCTTCAAAGACACTTCTACAGTATTTAAAGTACATTTTTGTAATTCAATATGAATGAAACTAGGGCATGCTGTAAAGCAGTATGAAGTTGTATATAAGTCTAAGTGCTATTGCTATTAGAACTGAACACCTATCTTTCTGGAAATCTAAGTAGGCTTGGGGTGGTGGTGTTGGTTTTTTGTTGTTTTGCAGGAGAGGCTGTCTTTTTTATATATATATACACTCCTCAGAAACTAGATTTTCATTACTCTTTAAGGAAACTGGCCTGACATTTCATAAATTGTAAAGTAGTCCTACTTTCTTGATTATGCTTAGAATAGTTTATATTGCAGTGATTTTCAGCAACTAACATTCTGTTGTCCCCCTTCTACATCGATCTTTTCTTAATGTTTTGAAACTTTTGGGCTTGCAAAAACTGAGAACTTTCCATAATCAGTTCTGGGATTCTCAACACAATTTCTTATTAATGATTCTTTTTAAAAACTATCTGCATAAAGTATTCTTTCAATCCAAAATGATACATTTGATTTTTCTAAGAAACTAAGGCTACTGTTATTAACTCTATGATTAGTTACTGCTAGAAGGGAAATTATTGGGTTATTCCAGACCCGCTGTTTGGTTGGTGTGTTCCAGGCCACATCAGTAAATAAATGTTATATTTTAGGACCTCAGCAACTTTCCTTCTCTACCCTCTCAGATCTATGGACTAGCACCTCCTCCACTGAATTCTGCAGAGCTTCAATCCTGTTGTCCTTCAAAAAAAAAAAAAAGCCACTAAGACCTGAGTTTTTTCAAACTTGAGACAGGGCATTTTGTGACTATGCATGGTGTATCTTATTTTGTATTACAATATTGGTTTCCCAAGGAGGTGAGAGATATTTTCTTACTGAACGTTTTAAACTTGTTTTTTTTTAAAACTGTAAACTGCCTGGAGTTGCCTTGCTGTTTGAGAGGGTAATAAATTGAACAAATAAATTAATTAGGGCTCTACACTGAAAAACTGCCCCTTTGGTTCACATGTTGGTCATCTGAAGACCTAACCAAATCCCAGTTTTATAACTGTTCCAGCTCCCATAATTGTTGAAAATTGTAGTGTGTTTTCCTTTCATTTTGAGACAAAACACTCAAACTTAATCTAAAGCAATAGGTTTAACTTAAATAAACAACAATTAAAAACATTCCATTTGTTAGTGTTAAATTTAACTTTAGTGTTAAACTTTAAAGTGTTAAAGTCCAACACTTTAAAATTCCCCGCAAAAACGAAGACAAAAAAGTTAGTTCACCTCATTTTGCATAATTTACTATTGTGGCCCATGCACAATGCAAAAAAATTTTTAAGTATTGCTTCCAGTTCTCAAATGGTTCCTGATTCTGTTGTAGAACTAGGTTGCTTCTGGTAATTTGGTGTAACATGTTATCTGATGATCTAATGGGGAAGAGAGCTTACAGAAATATACAGAAGGTCATTGTCCTCTGCCTATTGGGACAATATTGACCTCTCTCCCAACCTTCAGTTGCTTTTACTGCCTTCCTGGGATATTTAAAAGCTCTGCTCTCTTATCTTCTTTTCATTTTCTTAAGAGCTTGCAAGTCGAGATTTCTTAGATTCCAAAAGTACAGTGTTTGTGTATTTACAGATTGCACAGATAAGGTCTTTCTACATTTGATTCTGCACAGGTAGGCTCCTTATGCACATATTAAGTTACAAGTGTGAATGACAAACGGGAACAGAACCTGTACCAAGTATTTATTGAGGTCTGTAGCTCAATACAATACAGGCTATAATCTCACAAGGTTGCTGTAGGAAAAATAGGAGGCAGAGCAGTATTGGGTGTGTTCGCCACCTTCAGTTATGTATAAACAATAATAAAGGGGAGATAAAAATTAAACACAAACAGACAAACAAAAGTGGTCCCTTTTCACTGTTACTGTTGTTTTTACAAAGCTCTAGCATGTCCTGTGCATACATCTTGAAAAATACATCTTGAATATACAGTGTATGTGTATATATATGTATGTATGTATGTATGTATGTATGTATGTATGTATGTATGAATCTGTTATTGATGAAAGGATTCCAAAATAACATATTTAGGTTCCTGCACTTTAAGGTACAAGCCAGTTTCTTCCTTTTAAGATAAGGATGGTGGTGATATAGAATACTTAACTATTTCATTAAATTCCCTTTGTGTTTTATCATACAGTTATGATCAATTTTCCAGCTAACTGTATTTGACATCAGTGTTAGCTTTAACTTCTGAATAAACATCCGTTCCTGGCCTCTGTTGGGAAGGTATTGGTTTTCAAGGTGATTAGCTGCAGAGAACATTTCGCCCATGTAACAGCTGTTCTTCCATATGGATGTACATCAAGGTCCAAGAAATAAGATTAAACCAGGTTAGAAAATATATTTGGAGAGCAAGGGTGCTGTCTTGATCGATCCTCATGAAATTCACATCTTGGGGAAAACAATATTTACTTAGAGCTATCTTTTATTGTTGTTGCTCTTTCACTTAAAGCTGCTTTGTGTGTTCCAAACAGACCTAGATTAATCTTTAAATTGGGAGGCTGCTAGCTTAGAAACCAAGTGTTCTCCGGACAATATAGTTCTGTAGTGCTTTTATTTAACAAGAAATTTAAAGCTTGGTTTTTATCTTCTAAGAACTGTGTGGACTATTGGAAAGAGAGAGGCATCTTGGGATGGCTCTAATTAGGGTTGGGGAAAAAAAATCTTATCCTGGCCAGTCATCTCAAAGTCTCTCAAAGAGCTCAAAGGAGGCGGAGATGGATCAGTACTAAGGGTTGCTACATACTGTAGTTCAGTTCACATAGATTGGCTATTCCTGTCTTACAATGTCTTGCCTATAGATTTTTTTTTTACAGAACTAGGATCAGTCTGAAGTAAGGGCAGATGCAGGCGACAGATGCAGTCTTAGCATGCTTAGCATGTGGAGGTAATCGTGCTTTCAGATAGTGATGTTTGTTATGCCTGAAGTTATTCATTGGCACAGCTATATGTTTGCTTTCTGTTGAATCAGAACTTAAACAACTTCACCTTATAACCATTACTGTATTTGAGCAAAGTAATTATTAAAACTTCCGGGATAGTGAAAGGTTTCAGTCCAATGTTAGGATTATATTAAAACATAGAATATAAAAATAGCCATGTAACTTATCTACATCCAATCTGCAGTTACAGTAATTAAACCCCAAAGTGCTCACCATCAAATCCATTTGTACATTTCCTCTGATTCCACCCATGGATGTAATAAAGCTTTCAGGCTATTTGTAGCTTGGTTAGCCAAGCTTTGCGTAACATGCCCACATTTTATAGTCAGAAGAAATATCATAATACATATGCACAACAATCTGTTAAATCTCTGTTGCAGAAATTCAGTGATAGATTTATTTAGCCAGTAAAAACATAGAAATATAGTACTTAAAAGGACCCGGCTCATTTCCTAGTCCTTCTCTGCCTCCAGTTAACAATTTACAGTATTTCCACTTGGCAAGGAAGTGGAAGACATTTTTATACAGCAATAGCAGACTTATATACCACACCATAGTGCTCTGGGTGGTTTATGAAATCAGCATATTGCCCCCAACAATCTGGGTCCTCATTTTACCAACCTCAAAAGGATGGAAGACTGAGTCAACCTTCAGCACTGTCAGGATCAAAACTCCAGACTGTGGGCAGAATTAGCCTGCAATACGGCATTCTAACTATGCATTTATAGTGTATAGTGCATCTATGCACTTGCATTGCCTTTTATGCTCAACTGAAGTTGTTTAGATTAGAATACTGTACCGTACGACACAGATATACTTTGATGTTCATCCATTTAGAATACTAAAGAAATATAGTTATATTTCTTTTTCAGCAAAACTCCACATCTGGGTTCTCAGGAAGTGTTTCATGAACAACTTGCATTGTTATGTTAATCTCTATTGTGCTAGAATAAACATAATTTTGTTTGGTGAAATATTTAGGTCTTAAAGGGACCAATTAATTAAAGTGGTAGTAAAGAAAGGCACTTACAAGCACACATGATATTAAAACAAATATTTTGGTCCTAGATTGTCAGTGTTCTCTTTTTCATGTTGGGTTTTCATAGGTTAGAAAATTTTCCTGTATCATCTTGAATCAGAAACGACATAACTTCCTGAATATGTATGACAGAAACATAAAGAAAGTTGGGCAATAATATGCAATTAATATATTTGTTTAATTTGCCAGTAATGCCCAAACTCACAGAAACCCTTGTATGGTGGGTAGTAATTAACTTTTGAATTTATGTTAATTCTTTTACCTACACATACCAGCAAATATTTACAGTACTATGCTTACTTTTTAGACATCAGCTTTGCCTTCATTTATTTTTGGCATAGGGATTAGCTAGTTTGTTTGCTGTAAAATCCAGCATTATTGGCAGACAATAGGCATATATAAGATTAGAAATGGAACAAAAGTCTGAAGTTGGGCTCCTATTCTACTGCTACATGAGATATGGAGATAGATTTGGAATCTGGATTGCTGCACAGTTTGATAGTATGGTCAGTAGCACAATCTGTTGTTGTTGATTAGTAGGCATATTAGGATAGGTAGTTGTGTGTAATAGGGCTAGAGGTCTGGTCTTCAACATTCAGAAAACCACTAGATGGCAACCATAAGTTAGTTTTCTATATCTCTTGACTATGTATAGTGGTCCTCTCCAACCCACCCCTCAAAAATCCAGGTTTTGTAGCTATGGCCTGCAAGAAAATCCCTGATGCATTCTCTGAAAGTGATTGTGGTTTAGTCTTTAAAATGCTACAAAACTGCAGTTTTTCCTGCTTTGGCTAGATAGCTACCTTTGTAGAAACCATTACACATTTAGAAGTAACTGTTTTAGATCATGAAATGATAAGTCTCTAGGAATTGAAACTTGAAGACTGGCCCATGATATGTTTTGTATGCTATTTTCACATCAAAAATATGATTTGAAATCTCTTGGAGAGTTGGAGTCTTTTTTTTTAATCCTTGCTGTAGTTTATAGATTTTAAAATAATAAAGTTTACTTATGTCCTGCAGAGAAACAATTTTCTGAAATAAGAAAAAATTGTCTGTCATCTGGACTAAATGCACACCCTGTGGTTTGCTCTGTCTTTTTTTTCCCCTCTTCCAGTCTGAATACCATTATGAATACACAGCATGTGACAGCCTGGGCTCCAGATGGAGAGTTGCTGTGCCCCACACCCCAGGACTCTGCACTGGCCTGCCAGATCCCATCAAAGGCACAGAATGCTGTAAGTCATGATTGCTGCCACCCATCTTTCTTGTTCGTCACTGATTTCTTTCTTTTGACATTTCAAACCTTATCAGAAGCAGAGACAAAGGTTACTGTATGCCACAAGATACTTTGTTTAAGAGCAGGGGCAACACTGTCATTTCAATAGAATTATGTAATCATTTCTTTGCTTGGATGTAGTCTTATTCCCCAATTCCAATAATATTTGAAAATTCAAAAGGGAGACGAGAAATTTAAATTTGCAACTGACCTAGACTATCTCTCTGTCATATTTTCTTCTGACCAGAGATATATCTGAAATAAAAGCATTTCAGAGATTTAAAATGTTATGTTGTATACAAGGCAGCTCATCAGTAAAGAATCCTTAAATTGTGATTAAACTATAATTAGGACTACCACATTAGATATTAATTTGTCATAATCAAGTGGACTACAAATATGTCTAAAGAATTGTAAGCTTGTTATGCATGTGCTTATAATAATCGATAAAGGCAAATACTATATTAGAAGACACATTCTGTATCCACCTACACAAGAAAATATAACTTTTACTCAGAAGTATAATTTTGATTTAAATTTAACTATTAAATTGTTCATTTTATTCCAATAGTACAGAATTACTTATAGTACAGTGATAGCAAATGGGACCTAAAAATTGAAACCACTATATTTATATACAGTTCTTTTTGTTCTTTCTGTTACATTCCATACATACTGTTATTTCCAGTGTTACTATCCATAGTTAGAAGTAATAGTATCTTTAGAAACATACATCCCACTTCCAACAGATAATTATTTCATATGGTGTCATCAAGTTGATTCAACTGGTTTTCATCTTGAACTATCCGTATGTAGTAGCAACATAGATCTGCCAAGAATATTCCGGTCATCTGTTTGATCCTTTTCATCTATTTTATGTTTTTTGTCATGCATCGTTATTTTTTATAGTCTTATCATTCTATCAATCACATGCCTAAAGGGTTTCTGGAGCTAGCGTATTAATGAGCAATAGCCTACTATACCGTTGTTAACTCTGAATTTTATAAAGAAGAGTGGGACATAAATATTTAAATTATACGAAATATCAGATGGATCTTTCCGTCCATTTTTAGAGCATTCAATTGCTCTTTTTAAAGTTTGTAGGGAAATGATATAAAAGGAATTAGGATGCCCAAATTTCCATCTCCATTTAGACAAAGGAATCATCACCACACTGTTTTGTGTTGTTTTTCCCATAATTTCAATGTTACAGGTAGTCCTCAACTTACAACAGGTCGTTTAATGACCATTCAAAATTACTATGGCACTGAAAAAAGTGACATGATCATTTTTCACAGTTATGACCTCTGCAGCATCCCCATGATCACATGAACAAAATTCAGATGTGTAGTAACTGGTTCATATTTATGACCGTCGCAATGCCCCAAGGTCACATGATCACCTTTTGTGATCTTCTGACAAAGTAAACGGGGAAGCCAGATTCACATAACAACCAGGTTACTAAC
>JANHFL010002599.1:492480-509815 GCA_032468155.1 Oxyrhabdium leporinum | reverse complement strand
GGGCTTGGAAGATTGCTTTGAACTCTCCCACATTTTGAAAATTTGCAAGATGGTTATCTTTTATTCTGCTTTTTCTTACAAAAGTCACAGTGGCAAACATGGAAATCCTAAGTGGTCTTCTACCTTTTGTACAACTGCATCTAGTTATTGCAGCTGCTACTATGATAAAGCACAATGTCTTTATTTGGTATAACTGACCTCTGCAGAATATAATGATTCTAATATATTGTAATTCTTGGCTAATCTTCCCAAATAAATTTCCTGTTTACTATTTTTCTTCTATGCCCAGATTTGGAGGATTGAAGGAAAAGTATTGTTGTAATACATATGGGGCACCTACAATTAAACTGTCCCCGTTGACTTGAGGATTGCATTTTTCTTTTCACTTAAATGCTTGGTTATTGCTTTCAGTCTGTTGGTGTTACTTTTGATAAGTCATCCTAAATGTTTTCTGTTCACATAATAGAAATCTTTACTCTAGCACAATAGTTGAATCGACATTCAATGAGTAGAAATCCTTGTAGTAGCTTGTCAAATACTTCCACTGTAATCTCTTGGGGTGAGCCTAATACAGGTAGTCCTTGACTTCCAACACTTTATTTAGTGACCATTCAATGTTACAATGGCTTTGAAAAATGTGACTTATGATCTTTTTTCACAGTTACAACCTTTGCAGCATCCCCATGATCATGTGATCAAAATTCAGGTGCTAGCAACTGACTCATATTTATGACCGTTGCTGTGTCCCAAGGTCATGTGATCACCTTTTGCAACCTAACAGAGTCAATGGGGAAGCCAGATTCACTTAACAACCCGGTTATTAACTTATCAGCTGCAGGGATTCACTTAACAACTGTGGCAAGAAAGGTCATAAAATTGGGCAAAACTCACTTAAACGTCTCACTTAACAGCAGAAATGTTGGGCTCAATTGTGGTCGTAAATCGAGGGCTACCTGTATGTTTTATTAACTTAAGTACTTAGACTTGATATTTGTTTTTAAAATATCAAGGTTTTGAGGTTTTATTTATTGTGCTTTATATTAAATTTAACAATTGTACATCACCTTGAAATTTTAAACAGAATGATGTTTTAAATAGCTTAACTAAATAGTTTAACATGCACCATCCCAATGCTTCTGCTTTAGAAGCCATTGATGCTCTAAATGTCATGAATATAGAATCCATTTTCCTGAAAGTGCTAATTTCTATCTTTTCCTGCTTAGATATTCTCCGCAAGTGATGGAAAAGGTGATGGACATGGCTGTAGGCATTACAGTGACCAATGCTCCAACCCACACTCTGAGAGATGAACTGGTTGCCAAGGTGAAACGAGGCATATCCAGTAGCAATGGTTAGCAGATCATAGCTGGCAAATACACATAGGAATATATTTAACCAAATACATGTTAGTTTATTTGTTAAAATTGTTAATACTTCAGAAATTATTTAATGTAATTACTGTTCTGATAATTAAAACTTTTAAGGTTTGTAAAGTGATTTTTTTAAGTTGATGGTGTTAACTAGCATTAAATAGTTACAATTCGTAGTTCAGTTTTCCTTTTTACTCCCCCTTCAAAAAGAAAACCAAAATGAAAAAGCTCCAGTTTTTCTGATCCAAATTATAAATTCATGGGAGAGGTTATTTATCTTTTGTATTAAATATAAACTTTTTGCAAAATTCAATTATTTCATTAGAGTTGTGCTTAAGGTAAAAGTAAGTAGATTATTTGGCTCTAGTTCTCTTTGTAGTGTTTTATGGAACTTGTATTTACTCAGAATTACATACATAATTTGTTTATGCTTTCCAGAAGGTCCTTGCAAGAAGCAGGCTGTTGGTGCTGACAAACCATTTGAAGTTAATAATGAAAAGTCCACAAAGGCAGAGCTGAGGGTGGAAACAGATAAGGAATCTCTAAAGAACCTAGAAAAAGATATATCAAAAATTCCAGAGAAGACTCATTCTTTGCCCACAGCAGCTTCAACTGTATCTCAGAAGACAAAATCTGCTTCAGCGTCAAAACTGACTCCCAATGTAGCACCTGCAGCAGCTACAACTGTGACCCAGAAGATTGCTCCTGCAGCATCTTTAACTGGAGGAAGAATAGATAGCAAAGCTGCTGATTATGAATCTACACCAGCTAATAAGCACAAATCTGAAAATGTGTTACAAGCTGAAAAGAAAGTTGGCTTGGAAAGTACTACAGTATTAGCTTCAAAAAGTAGTTCACATACAAGTGTAGCCCCCATTAAAGTTCCCTGCAAATTGTTGACAAATGAAGATGCAAAAGAAAGGCAACCATTTTTCAATAGACTTTACAAAGCTGTTGCTTGGAAGTTAGTTGCTGCTGGAGGATTTAGTCCAAGTGTCAACCATGTAGAACTCTTAAACTCATCCATTCAGTCTGTAAAGGCAACATTAGATGTTGAATTTGTTCCACTTAAAGAGCTTGCAGATTTACCTCAAAATAAAAGCTCTCAGGAAAGTATAGTTTGTGAACTCAGATGCAAATCTGTATATTTGGGGACTGGCTGCGGGAAAAGTAAGGAAAATGCCAAAGCAGTTGCTTCAAGGGAAGCACTGAAACTATTTCTCAAGAAGAAAGTTATTGTGAAATTATGTAAAAGGAAATACAAAGGAAGAGAAATCGAAGATTTGGTGCTTCTTGACGAAGAATCAAAACCATTAAATTTACCTCCTGCTCTACGAAATCCTCAAGAAATACTGAATAACAGTGAATCTGTTACGGTCTATACTAGCAAATGATGTTTTATCACAATTAACTGAGTTATCTTTGTACAGTAAAGGAGAGTCCAGATATTTTTTATTTCTTGGTTTTGCAGAATAAATAGCATTATTGTTCTTTTCATTCAGTAGTAAATGTAAATAATTCTTTAAAGATGTAAAGTGTGCAGAGATATGCCTTAAAATTTAGCACACTAGTGTGCTGTTTTATTTGCTAAATAGTCTACTGAACTCATTTTTTAACTAATCAAGGTACAGTTTGCTGGTCAATGCAGTCTTATTTTGTAACTCCTACAATTTGGTAACAGTAATGCTCATTTTTGAACCTTGATCCTTTATAAACTGTTAATAAAATAAACAAACAACAACCATTGTACCTAATGGCAAAATGTTATTTAAAATGGAAATATTTAATCACCTGCTTCATGTGTTGGTCATACTGTTCACATGCCTGTTTAAAAAGCAAACTATTGATTTGGATTGTTTTAATTAAGTAGTGGTATTTAAATTTTAATTCGAAGAAGTATATGCTGGTCCTTTTTTAATATCAGAGTTACAAATTGTCATTAAATCTTCAATTTTCTTATTTTGCTAAGGTTCCTCAAAGCAAATTTAATATCCAAATTTGTGAAAATATCACATTCACTTTTTCAAATAAATATAGCTTTATACTAAGCATATTTCTATGTCTAATTTAGGGGGAAATTGTTGCATTTTATGTAATGTACTGTTGACTGAGCACTTTTAATGATTACAACCCTTTTTTATAACTTTGATAATTGCTTTTAAAAATTTTAAATCTTATGCTGTAAATTAACAAGTTCGACAAATAAGGTGCTAGTTTTATTAAAACATCTTCATTGCATTCTAATGTTATGTCTGTATTTTCAAATACGTTTTCTAGGTTTTAACAGATAAAACTTGTTGCACTAATTTACTGTGTAAGAGTGAAAATTCTGCAGTGCTGTTTTTTCTCATAGTTACACATGTCTGGCATTTGGGTTTTTGTTTCTAAAGCAGAGCTCTATATTGTGTTATCTCTGCAATGTTGGCTTATACTCTAGTCATTGAATTTCAAGCATATCTCTATAAATTAAAATCAAATACCACTTTTCATTGTGCAATAGCTGTTGAAAAATAGAACAATCTTACTGACCCAGGCTGTGATTCAGTAATTCACAAGCATTTATCAGAACTTATTATTTGTTTCCTGGTCCAGTTAGATGCTGTTGATATAATTTGACATGTTTTAAACGTAGTTGGCACTAAGAATTGGTTTTAGAATGTATTTTTGCAATGGTTGGGGATCCTCTGTATGACCTGTGGTACCATTTTTTTAATTCAGTTTAAAGTTTAATACTTTAAATATTAAAATTATGAATTGAATCATGAGTTTTAGTCATTGATTTGGTGATTTTCAGAGATTTGATTTAAGTGACAGTGTTTCTCAGTTGCCACTTTCAGATTTGTGGACTAACTCCCAAGTCTTAGCAAAGGCTAGGCTGTCAGAGGACTCTGGAGTTTGACGTTCACAAATCTAGAAGTTGCCACAGTTTGGAAACTATTATTTAAATTCAATATATTTTTAAAGTACTCTTTTTGCAAGTATATTCTATTTGGTTTTAATGAATTTATTTTAGGAGGTTCTGAATGATCCATGAATATCTTTTGACAAAAACAAATTTCATCAGTAGCTTTCCCTAGCATTGAGATTTTTCTTAAAGTAATCTAAAGAATAGTTAGCCATTAGTGATTTGAACATCAGGACCAGGATATAAATGTTGACAAAAATAGCATATTATCATTTCATGTTTTAAATGAAACACAAATAGAAATTACAGAAAAGTATTGCTTGAACTGCTAATATAATGCAGTTCATCTGACCTCTAGAAACAAATTGGCTTTGTCCCTACATGTATGCCCTGTGCCCCTGGAAACCTTTCCAGAGAATTTGGGTGTGTGTGTCAGAAGCAGTAAAAATGAGAAGATGGGAGCTACTAGCGAAAGAAAGGACTGGCATAGTCTTCTCTATTAAGATTTAATGTTAAGATTCCATTTTGGCAATTTCTGTCAGCAAACTTTTTGGACGTCCAAATTGTTCAAAAGGATTTGTGATCCTTTGGAAATGTTTAGAGAAGGATAGGAAAACCCTTCAATGAACTTTGTTTAACTTCATAATCCAAAGCAGTATTTTAATAGTCTTTTCAAATCAAATTAAAATGACTTGTGTAGGAATGCTAGAAAAGAGATCATTGTGATTTTTTTTAAACTTGCATCCAGTGTAAATTATCTTAAATAAAGACATTTTCTATTGTTTGGCTCGTGTTCAGATTTAAACAAATGTTTAAGAAATTTTAATATTTATGGGCTCATAAACTCTGGATTAGTGATATTTTGTGGGGGGGTTTCTGCTAAAAGACTTGAATATCAATCTGATGTGTTCGACTAAGGGTGGGGATGCTCTCAGTCAGGGAAGCCCAGTGCTTCACTTCAGACCAGTCCCTATCTCTCAGTTCTAACTACATTTGATGATGTAGACGGGGCTGTCAAACTCGCAGCCCGCGGGCCAGATGCATAGCACATGAGCCATGCCCTCACCTGGTTTAGCAAAGGGGGAAAAAATCCCGATACATCACGTGATGACGTGAGTTTGACACCCCTGATGTAGACAGACAATGGAGAATGGCATGCTATAAATACTGCCTTCAGTGCCTGAATGAAGTGCTTATGTAGTGTATTACCCTGAAATCAGATATAATATTTAATCGGAGTAGAAAAAAAGAAAAATAGTGCCTTTAGTGAAAAGCACTTCAGATTGTACCTATGTTTTGCTACAGATGTATACTTTTTTTTCCTATTGTTACATTTGTTTATATGAAAATTGGTTGTTAATGAATGCAAGGAATAGTTATGGAACAGTAGTTTTTAATGAAATGTTTCCTTGTGTTAAGAGGTTTTGTGACAGGTATGCTAGCTGAAAACTCAGCAACTAAAAATATAAATGGATAAAAGTCATAGACTACAGTACGCTGTATTTTAAGACCCCTAATACCTGGCTTCATATATTGAGTTAAACTGTAACATGATTGGCTTCATATGCAAATTGAGCAACTGATTTTTAAACAAGGATGAACATGTATGGATCAGGCCAATTTGAGTTTCTTCAATGGAGCAAACCATGGCTTAATATAATATACATTTTATTTCCACTTTTATGTTCTTATCTCAACAAAAGCTTGTGTCTCAATGTACATGCAAAAGTACATCATTAACAGATGATGCGGTGAAGATAATACCTGTATTATGGTAATACTATATCTATGTAGGATTGTGATAAAGTACTTATTTTATACATCCACGAGATGAGAATTGTTGATCTACCACTCTCCTCCCTCTGCCTATTGTTGCAAAGAACCTAGGCCCCAGAAATATTTAGTGGGCTATACCTTTGCCACCACTGGAATAGGGGTTGTCTTATAGTGGCTTAGAGGCATAACGTCTACGATGTGGTAAGGAAGTAGTGAGATCAGATGAAATAAAACCAAATTGAGAACCATTTGTTCTCAAAAAAAAGTTGGATATACTTTTCAATATTGCCTTGGATTGCTTAATTTCTAAATTGAGAAGGTCCTCCAGTAATGCTTTATGAGCTAAACCTTCTTTCCAAAACTGCTTCACATGTAGAACAAGGTGATGCTCGGGGGAGGGGGGGGACTCAAAGGAGCTGCATGGGCCTCTGTATTTTTTTGTCTTTCAAGTTGAAGCTTGAAGTTGAAGTTGGTGTTTTTAAAAAATTATATTGCAAGAGCAGTGGTTGAAATTATAATGAAAGTATTGGCATTTATAATATATGATCTGAAAGCATAAATAAGGAAAGATGAAATTTTGAATTTAAACGTGTAATTCAATTCCCTTTACTAAAAATTAAAGTTGAATTTAAATGAATATCAATATGATTTTAAAGAATAAATCCTATTTCTATTTTTGCTATCTACTCTATTCCATTATCTCTAAGGAGTCACTTTATAGCTTGTAGATGTCATTACCTCCCAGAGAGCCAAATGACCTTAGTAATTTCCATTGATTCCAGAAAAAAAACTCTTGTTTTTACAATATCCTAAAAGTAGGTGGCAGCACTTTTCAGACCTCAGCCAATATCGGAAATGCTAAGTCTGGTTGGAATTGTTTTTTTTTAAAAATCATTTTCTTGCCATTTTTTTAAAAACCAGAAAAATATATAAAGCACATCCGTCCACTATAGTAATTATAATAGCAAAAAAGAAGAAACATCCTAAGCCAATGTAATTTATTTAAATATACCATATATTCATATACTCATGTTTATATCCATATAATCAATGTCTCTAATTAGGCTTGAGAATATCTTCTTCTAAATGGTTATGAAATAACATTTTTTCAGTTAGTAAAAATGTTTTTTTTTTAAATAGATAAGCCACACATTACTTGAATCTAGTCTTTGATATATCCAAATCAGTCCCTCAATATAATTCTCTTGGCTATTCCCTGGATCTAACATAGGTAATATTCCTCAACAATGGTCAGATTCTACAATTTTGGAATATAACATTACTCCAAAAAGAAACCAAACCAAATAATATGAATTAATGTACCTCAAATGTCATATGTCACTCACAGAAGAAAATCTACCATGCATCTTTTGCATACATTCTTTGAGGAATCCAAACATACAAACTTAACTTTTTTTAAAAAAAATGCATTCACTGATATTCTATTATCAGGTATTTCAATCACTTATTTCATAATTATAAATATTAGTAATTTTGATTTTAAATATGTTGGGGAATATGGTGATGCTGCAATGGTCGTAAATGTGAAAAATGGTATAAATCACTTTTTTCTGTGCCATTGTAACTTTGAACTGCCACTAAATTAATGTTAAGTCCAGGACTACCTGTAGATATTTCAATTATATTGGGTTTTCTGGTTCTAAGACTAATAAAGAGAGACATCATACTTTTTCAATGAAGTCCATAATGATTTGATACTCAATTAAATTGAGATTCTACATATAGATAAGTGTCCACTTTGTTTGAAAGTCTAGTAAATTAAAATCTTTATGAAGATAAAATATGACAGTATCTTACCATCTGAATAAAATCCCCATTTCTAATTAAAATATGTATTGATCAAGGAGAAACGCTTGTTTCTCTTTAATCTTACCTTACTAACTCCCCCTGAGATAAGGCTGGCCCCAACCCTGTTGGGCTTCAGGAATGCCCTCAAAACAGGGCTCTGTCATCTAGTTTGGGGTCCCCATGACAAAGTGGATCCTGTTAGATGATTATATGGCTGTTAATAGAATGCACCCTACTCGTATTTTCCTGCTATTTTGTTTTTTTATTCTTATTAATCTTAATTAAAAATTAAATTAATCTTAATTTAAATTGTTTAAGGTCTGTGACTGTGTGGCATTTACTCTTTTCTAGCCACAAACCTTTAAACAACCCTTCTAGTTCGTTAATTACTCAGAAATTACATTCTTCAACCATTCCCAAACCCGCCTGCACGACATTCATTGACTCAAGCAATGGGGAGTGGATACATGAATATTTGCATAATATATGCAGGCAAATGAAAGATAAGAATCAGGTTTTCTGATGAGAATTGTTCTCCTGTGTCTTTCCTCACTTCCTAACAAAAGGCCGTGATGTAAGAAATAGCCTGTATTTCGAGAAATCAAATAAGCAAAAAAAATATTCTATTTTCCCTGCTTTCATTTTGCTCACTATAACCTCTAAGATAAACGGATCAACAGAGTTTTATAAAGCTGACGGCGACAACATTGTCATATCAGCGTTCTGAAGACCTGCTCTCTAGGCTACTTGCGGAGGACTTGTTCCTCTGGGCTTCCTGGCCGCCTAGGGGAAAGTCCCCGGACCCCGGGCAGAGAGTGCCGCGTGCTTTCACGCGCGCTATACCTTCTCGCAAGCTCACGCTTCTTCCGCCAAGAAGCCCTCAGGGCCGAGCGGGTGAGCGCGGAGGGGCTCTCGTCAGTTCCATAGTTACGCAGGTAGTGCGCATGTGCTCCTTTCCCAAGGAGGCGGTCGCACCAACAAAACGGGGCTCATTCTTAGGACGCTTATTTTGTTTGGCCGATTTCTCTACGGAGCCTTAACTGCAACTTCTTAACCAAAGAATTTTTATCGGTCCCGGAAATTGTAGAAAGACTAAAATCGTTGCGGTTGTATTTTTCTACGATTAGCCAATGCGGGGGCTTTGCTCCTTGTTTTTTGGGCTTTTGACAAGACTGTTATATGTGTGCATGACAAACAATATTTGCATTAAAATCTTGTAACTTTATATTCCTTGTCAGCGCGTTTGGGAGATGTTTCTCCGAGTGACGGAGTATAAAAAATAAATCTGTAAGAGCAGGTTGACCTATGTCTATGGCAAGTTTTTCTCCAGAGTCCCAGGGAGTCTTTTGCAGGTTTCTGAACATTGCTCTAGAAATATTGTTTACTGTATAACATGGAATTCCCGTTTTTTCGGCTACCTTCCCCAGCCAGGCCAGAGAAAACCATCGCTAAATGTAAAAATGCACGGACGTAGCTCGCGGGCAAACTGCATACTCTTCCTGGGCAGATGATTAGAAACACCCAGGCTAAATCCACAGAAAAACCGGCAGTTTGCTAGTTTTCTCTTCCCGAACCCTAATAGCATCACTTGACCCTTTTTGCTCTTTTTTCGGCTTAGTTACACCGCGCCACCTAACTAGAGCCGGGATCTGCGAGGGGCACGGGACGGGAAAGAAGAAGCCTAACTCTTGCCATCAAGGAGGAGTTGAGGTTCTTTCTGGAGTGGATGAGGCGACTTCATGCTCGTTTGTTCACTCTCGTTACCGTAGATCCCGTGTGACGCTGGGATTCAACGTGGCTGGGATGTCGTGAAAACCCTGCCTGGAAGTTACCTTTGCTTTTCTTGAATTTGGTTACCCACGTTTCTTGCCCTGCCTGCTCCTGTTTTCATGCCCGAGTATAAAAAGAGGATGGGTGAAAAAGAGCAGCGGCCGGCGCGTGCCCGTTAATATGCTTCATTCCTATGGCTAATAAAACTGTTCATCTCCCCGAGCGGAGAAAACTGGAGGAAAGAGTGGGAGCGGCCTAGGGCGGGGAGACAGCAATTCCCTTGAGACCCGGCAGAGTCTAATTCTAACTCGGCCTCTTTAAATAAAATCCCGCCTTTCCCTCCCGCCCCGTTTGTCTTCTGACGTCCCACCATGCTGGACCAATGGCATAGGCCGTAAGGGGAAGGCGGGAGAATGTGAACCGGCCGCACCTTATAAGGACAGGGCTTTGCGCATGCGTACTCTGCGGATCGAAGGGGGTGCGAGGAAGGAAAAAGAGGCGGGGAGTTCCAAGTGAGGCAGGAGAGCATTTCTCTTAGTTCCCCCCACCCCCTTTCGGCCGATTAAAGACGCAGCCACCTGAGTCTCCCTCACGGCCCCCTTTCCTGCCCTGGAGCGATCCGAGCGGGCTGAACGAAGAGGGAAGGGGGTGTCACGTCCGGTAACGATGTTGGGGTCGCCGGGGCAACAGCCCGGGGGGGCGGGGTCTGGGGCGACGGCCGGGGCAGCCGCCGGTTCTGCTGCCACTGCCGCCGGCGGGGCCGGGGGCATCGCGAGCTTCCCGTGCGGAGGGGCGTCTGAGAGGCTATTGGCGCGCTATGTGCAAGACTACCTGGAGTGCGTCGAGTCGTTGCCGCTGGATATGCAGAGGTTGGCCTCGCTTCTGCACGAGATGGACACGCGCTGCCGTGGTGAGCAAGAGGGGCGCGAGCGCGATGGGGGGGGGGCGGAGCGGGGGTTGCGCCGATGACGGGTGCTGGCAACTGATTATGGAGACTGCTCTCCCCACAGCTCAGTCGGAGCGCTCTTCCTCCTGAAGAGGAGGGGCGATCTCCTTCTCCTCCTCCCGACTCTGGGTTGGGGGCAGAGAAAATGGCCACCCTTCTTTTGCCCTCATCCTACCCTATTAGGGGGGCAGGCTTTTGGGAAGAAGCCGGCCCGAGGTGGCTCCGTTTAGGCCCCGAGGCAGCGCAAGGTGAGTGGCGGCCGGGGCCGCTCCGGCTTCTGGCGCTGACAATCGCCTTGGTTTGCCGCGCTCACGCCGGGCCCCTGTCACGGTCCCGCGAGTGAGGCGGAGACGAGGAGGCATGTTGCCTTGTTTGGGATGATGCTCCGGATGTGACAAATACGTGAAAATGTATCGTTCGTTAAGATCTTCCCTCCGTAGGCGGTTATGTTTCAGAGCTGGGGATAAACGTAATGCTGTTTCAGCAGCTGTTTGAGAGTAAGTAAGGTGACTTTGGGGGTTTTTTGGCTAAATCATTTGCGTGCCAATCTTGAGAGAACACAACTTTCCCAAGTCACTTGCTGCTAGGTAGTTTTTTACTTGCCTCACAGTAATACAAGTGTATCCAGTCCTTTAGACCACCGTAGAATGCAGGAAAGGTAATGTTACTTAAATAATGTTTAAAGGGGGAGGGTTGAAATATAATGCCCAATAAGTAGACCCAGATACACGTGTTTTTATTATGAATTATAATATATATGTTCTTCGTTAGTACATCAGTAGTGACAGAGAAGCTAGTATGTATATTTTTTCTTTTAGGAAAGGAGGGGACTCCTCCACATTAAAACTCATTTGATTATGGGACTTTTTGCACCGAAAACCGGAAGTGCAGGTCAGTCAAGGGAAAGGAAGGTGTTGGCCTCTTGAAATGAGAATTACTTTGGGAGAGAAGCACACAACAGACCAACTTATGAGAGTCTTACTGAGTTTAGCAGCATTTATACTAGAAGAATATTGAGGATTGTCACTAGAAACTTTTCGTAGATAGTTGGCTATAATTTCACCACGGTTTTGAATTGGGGCTAGTCTAAGCTCAGCCTACAGGGTTGCTGTTGTGGGAAATTGGAGGTGTGGTGCCATGCATTGCACACCATCTTCAGATCCTGAGACAAAGATAGATATAAATCAAATAAAGACATTTTTTGTTTTCCTTAATGTATTAAATAGTAGTTTACTTTTGTGATCTTGAATAAGGTAATTTTGGCATATAACTACCCTGTTAAAGCTTTTGTTCCTATTTTCCTTCTAAAAGATGCTGTAATTCACTCCATAATGAAACTTTATATTGGAGATAATAGAGAAATTGTTGAAATGTTATTTAGATTAGGTTCTACTTTGCTAGCATTTAGATTAAAACATCAAATACATTTAATAAACGTATTTGGGATTTGTTCTTTTATTTCTTTAAAAAGAAATAGAAGAATTTCAAAATACAAAATTGCAAGAAAAATATAGAAAACTACAAAAACAAACAAAAAAGAACAGAAAGTAGTGATATACCTCACCTATTGATCAAATGTCAAAACAGATTTCTAAATCTGTACTGGGGAAAATATAATGATTGACTAACATGAAAAGATGTCATAAAATCTCTGCCACAAAAAACTTAATTCATCTTTTTTTTAGTATATGTTTTTTTTATTCATAAACATTTTGAATACATTATATTGTCAGGGCATATCATTTACAAAACAGCAACAAAAAATTTAACAAAATATTAACATATATACTAATAACGATAATAGTGTAACAGAATGATTTTAACTAAATTTCTCTTTATATTAGCTTATTTGTAATTCTGTTAATCAGCATAATTATAATTATAGACCATCTCTATATATTTAATTCATACATAGCAATATCTTCATCTAATTTCTACCTCTTATCTCTAACAACTCATAAAAACTATTCCATGTTGAATAGTATTCTGTGTCTTCTTTATCTTTTATTTTTCATCTCTGCACAGTCTAATATTTTCCGAATTACATCCTTATCTAATGGAGTGTGTTAATCATTTTTCCAATATTGTGCAAATACAATCCTTGCTGCTGTCGATACATGCAAAACTAAATATATAGTCCCTCCAGCATTATACTCAACAAAAATATTTCTGGTTTCAGATCTATATGTTGCTTAATCATCTTTTCCAACCAAGTATGTATTTTTGTCCAATATTTTCTTGCTTTCATACAAGTCCACCACATGTGATAATAAGTTCCTGGGGTCTGGTTACACTTCCAACATTTGGCGGACATATTGCTAAACATTTCCTATTGTCTTTTAAAAAAAAACCCAGTTCTCTTTCCATCTTCTATATAAATTCTTTATCTTTTATTATGGATTGATTTAAAGTCCATCTTACTCTTCTCTTTTGTCCCTTCAATTTAATTATAATTGGATTATGATCAGCCCATAGGTTTGCTTCTGTTCCTATCTCTTGCACATTTGCACTCAGTTCTGGAGTCATCCAAATCATATCTATTCTGGACCAAGATTGATGCACATTAGAATAAAGTGTTTACTGTTTTTTTTCCTGTATTCATTTCTCTCCGTGTGTCTTGTATCAATAGTTCTTCTATCGTTTTAACAAAAGTTCTGGGTAAAGTCCTTGTTTTTTTATTTATTTTGCTACTTTTGTAGTCAAGTTTTATGTCAACTATTGCATTAAAATCTCCTATAAGACAGATATTTTTATATTCTGTTTCAAATATCTTTTTATGGAGTTTTTTGTAAAATTCTTCTTGTGCATATATAGCAACCAAGAGTATCTGTTTTTGATTTAAAGTCACCTCCACCATCAAAATTCTCCCTTCTTCATCTTTGAAAATTTGTTTAGCATTTATTGTTTCTTTGACATATAATAACACCCCTCTTCTTTTTTGTTGCGATAGCGAATAGAATAGTTTTCCCAATTTAGAATATTCCAATAATTTATAATGGTGTTTTTTAATATGTACTTCTTGTAGTGATATTATATCCAATTTTAATCTTTGTAGTTTTGTAAATAATTTTTTCTTTTCCTAGGGGAATTCAGTCCATTTATATTGACCGATAACATCTTTATTTCTTCTTGCATTGCTTTACTGATATATAGGTCTTATACTCCTGGTTGCTCTTATTTCTCTGGGTTCTTTTGCTATTGCTCCTTCTCGCTCTGCTTGTTCTTTTTTCTCCATTTCCCTCTCATCTTGTTGTAGATCTTTTTCTTCCAACATTGGAGCTTTTTGGTCTTTATGCACTATTTCTCCACTCATTTCCTGTCCTCTTCCGTGGTAAAGTGACAATCATAAAATTCTATTGCTTTATCTAATGTGTCCAGCCTGCATCTTTTTTTCCTGCCAGGTAACTAATATTCCTTCAGGTATCAGCCGTCTGAAATTTACGTTGTATTTAATCAAGACTGTAGTCAGAAAATGGTATTGTTTTCAAAGGTCCCTTACTCTCCTGGGGATCTGCTTGAAGACTACCAATTGCTTCCCTTTGTATTGCAATGGATCATCTCTTGCCTTGTTGAGTATTTCATCTCTTATTTATTTTTTCACAAACGTTACATGCACTTCTCTTGGAAGCTTATGTCTTCTTGCATAGTTTGTGTGAATTCTGAAAGTTTCATCAATTTCTATTTCCATTTCCTGCTTATTTATTCCCAGCACCTTCGCCAACAACTCTTCCATTATGTCAGGTAGGTCCTCCCCCTTCTCCTCTTCTATATTCTGTAATCTCAAGTAGTGAGCGGCTTTTTCTGTTTCCAACATTATCACCATGTTTTTTAGCTCTTTATTTGCTTGTGTTAGCTTATAGTTTATATCATCCACTTTTTAATGTACTTATTCTGATTTTTCCTCCATTTTATGAATTCTTTACTCATTTTTTGTTCTCATTTGCTGAAAATGCTCAAATTTTCCATCTATATTTTGAATTTTTTCTTTTATCTCTGCCATATCATTTCTCACTTCCCCTATGTCTTTCCTTATCTCACTGTGGTTCTTTGTGATAGACTCCTGTAGCGCCTGAAATATTGCCAATACCTCTTTTTGTGAAGTATTTGATTTTTCTGAATGTAGCATGCTCTCAATTGACCTCTGGTTAGATGGGCTTGAGGAAGCTGATGATAGTGTAGAGGATGCCTTCTTCCCTATTCTGGTTATATTTGAGGTTGAAATCTCAATGTGCTAACAATGGACATTTCCACAAATCTTACTAACAACCAACAATAAACCAACCAGAAGTTAACCACCTGTAGTATCTTGACACATTGATGCCCCACGTAACCAGTAAAAATAGCCCATGTATCAAAGAAGAGAAACCCTGTTATAACTTCAGCTCCCTGCAATTCAAGTTCAGTCACTCTTCAATATCTCAATATTTTTCAGTGTCTCAATATTTCAGTATTTCAATACCCAAGTCAAAATCCATTAAGTTTGTAATTAATAAGGCCTGCTGTAACCCCAATCTTGGATTTTAATATTCCAGTAGTTTGCAAGATTAATCCACAGTGAAAAAGAGAAGAAAAATGAAAAAAAAAACAAAAAAAAACAGAGAGTAAAAAGGAGTTAGAAAAGATTATTTGTCCTTGGAGATGTCTTTTATGTTCTATGCAGTATCTTCAATATCTGAATGTTTCAGTATTTCAATATTAAAATCAAAATCAATTGAATTTGTAATCCATAAGTCCCGCTGTAACTCCAGTCTTAACTTTAATATTCCAATAGTTTACAGAATCAATCCACAAAAAATGGAAAGGGGGAAAAATCAGAAGGTAAAGAGAAAAAAATATTTGTCTGTAGAAGTATTCTTTATATTCTATCAGTTAATATTTATAATCCACAGGCCCCACTGCATCCCCAATACTTAATAATCCGATGTTCAAAAAAGAAGAAAAAATATATAGATGAACAAAAAAAGAGAAAAGAGAGAAACATCAACCAGAAGCCCCCCTTACTTTATTGTTGCAAGGGCTTTTTTTCTCCCACCGCATAAACATTATTCTGTAGCATCCCTGGCTACTTACTAGCGTCTTTTCAATCTCTAGCTAATTAGGAAGATTAATGTGAATTTGGTTCTACACACTTTTTCAGTGCAAAACCTTCAAATATCTTTCCAATATTAAAATGACTATCTGTGTTCTCCTACTTTGAGTTTGGGGCAATCAAAAGCTTTGCTAGTGATCATGGGGAATTATGATAGAATGTAGTGAGAAGATGGATTCCCAGAAGGGAGGGGGTGCGTTTTCAAACGAGAAAAAGGCAACATCACACATATTATGTATGAGATAAAAAGGGTGAAGACAAATCCTTCTCCTAATAGCCCACAGAGTATATCATAGATGAAGATATCAGTCTGGCAAGATTTTTATCTATAAGTATGAAACAATACAGAACTTAGCTTGGAAGAATCACCACATTATCATTCTTGGTTTCAGGACTGATAGAATTTCTCCAAATTCTATTTGTTTTAAAATGTTCCAATTTTTGTCCTGTTTACTAGAATTGTTTTCATTAATTTGTGCTTCCAATTCTTGTTCCGTTATCAGACACAGACAAGCTTAGCTATGATGTCAAAAATACTCTGGTGGTAGCTCATCTGGTGTGCCTGTTTAGTGATATCACTGAAGAAAACAAGGAGGAAAATGTTTTCGTCACAGGTGGATGTTCTTGAATCAGTTACTAAAACATGCTTAATGCAGGACATGGTTCTCATCCTGTGGAAATGATTAGGCAAAATTCATACTTTAGGCCCAGCTGGGATCACAAACTTTGCCAATTAGTATTTACATCTCTTTCATGATAATCATAAGTGTAGTGATGCTTGATCTCCCCCACGCTTTTTTCTTTCAAAACCAGTTTCTTCCAAAAATTCTTGAAGAACTCCATTAAATGATCAGGAGAATTCTGAGATTTATTTTCCAGTTCAGAACACATGAAGAATTTCTCTCAGCCATTCATAGCAAAAAGAGCAATAACAGGAGATTACATCTAAGCAGAGATTAACTTGAATGTCCTGTAGCAACAGCAAGCTCAGTCAGTAAGGCTTGGATGTAGTGGTATGTAGACATAACCTTGGGGCCAGGAAGAATAGTTGCAGACTATTCTTCTATGCAGACAGTCAGGTAGGAGGCAGATGAGTCTGCAGAAAGAAGGATGGGGTGCAAACTTCTCAGAATGAACCATCCCTAGTTTCTTGTACTGTAAACATGAAGATGGAAGAGATGTAGTTTCAGACTTGCCAGAATCTGTCAAGGTAACGTTATAATAAAGCCAGAGCTTAGCATTTCTGGGTGTGCTTCTTGTCCAGACTATCTCACAAGGCTGACAGCATGCTTTCATGGCTTTTGAAGATGATACAGAATAAAGTGTCTTAGTGCCTCACAATTTAATGGATTTAAGTGGCAGACATTTTGAATGACATTTTCCATTCTACTTCTTATCAAAAAGATATGCACACAGAGACATAGTTTGCAAAGTTGACTACTGGGAGCAAATTAGTAGAATGATTATTCTCTTATTCCCTTTCCAGGGGTGGGCTGCTGGGGGTTCGCGGGAGTTTGGGCAGACTCTTAGCAAAGATTCTTTGGGGATTGTTGTACCCCCAAATACCACTCCTGGCTGGCCCCACCCACCTCTCCCTGCCCCTCCCACCCCTCCCAGGAGTCTCCACATGGCCTGTTGTGGAGGCAGGTAAGTGCAGACGGCACGTCAAG